>PVJA010005434.1:54132-79284 GCA_004027025.1 Myocastor coypus
TGGCAGTACAGTTACCCAAACTATTCTACATATAATACATCAATACATCTTTTTCCCTTTTTTTCTTTTTCCTTTTTCTCATCTCAGTTTTTCCTTCCCATTGAACAAATTCTTTCCCTTTCACAGTATCTATTGTACCTTCAGAGTTTATTTACTCTTTCAGGTTCTCACTCTACTGAGACAATACGGTGCCCTTGTATGTGGGTCTGATTTATTTCACTTACCAGTACAGTCTCTAGTTGCCTCCATTTTTAGCTCTTGTTTTCTGGGTTCTTCCCTCCTAATGCCTGTCCCTTCATTGTATTCTGCCAGGCTTTGCTCCCAGTTCTGCGTTCCTAGAGTGATCAAGGCCCGGATTCCCTCAGTTTACTTGCCATCTTTTTTCTCCATTTCATGTCACTTTCCTGGTGCGGGCCACTATTTTTCTGGCACTGGGGATTGTTGCCTCCGTGGATTTCCCAGGTTCAATCTCCATTCTCTCCTGTCATTTTCCATACTGTAGCTCCACTGACCTCTCTAAAGTGTGACCACCTCCCTCTTTTAGCCTAAACTTTTTCCACATTCAAAGGTCATGGCCACGTAGCTCTGCTCACCTCTCCAGTGCTAGCTCTCACCAATCCTGCCTCGAAACCCACCTTGTTCCCTCCCTGCTCCTGCCCAAGCTCTCCCACCAGTGTTTCGATTGGTCCCCACAGATGGTGACATTCAGGCTTCCTCTGTGTTCACTCTCCCTTGCCCTAGTTACATCGCCTGGTGTGTGTGTTTTCATCGGCTGTATTTAAGTTAAATGTTTAATCAGTTGCTTTTCATCCATAGAACTGGAACTGTCAGATGGCAGGGTAGGCCTTGTATCTCCAGCTCTGAGGACAGTACTTGACACAGAATGCTGCTCAAGAGACTTTATTGCTGATTGGATGAGAGCACAGAGGGTGATTGCTAAAATTGAGATTGCTAAGATAAAGAGTGGGAAGAGGAGAAGGATCTTGAAGAATATATACACTCAATGGTTAGAAAGTGAAAGAAACCCTAGAGGAAACCCTTCTGAGAAGCTGAAACCAGCACAGTTCTGAGTAACTGATTCCCAGGGAGGGCTGGGTAGGTCTGTGCTCCCTGGTGGTGCTGTCCCTCCTGGCAGTACTGGGCTTCCTGTACAAGGAAAATTGTCCTCCCTTCTCCCTCCCAGACAGCCCATCTTACTTTGGAGGATTGCCTAAGTGTCTGTGATTAGGAAGACCAAACCACCTATCCCCTTCCCATTTGGACTATCTAAGGGAAGGAGCAGCAGACATCAGAAGGAGCAGACACTTGGGAGTTTCCTTGGAGCAGATGAATGTCGTTAGGGCTGCTATGGAGTCTCCTTGCATGTGGATCTGGGAAGGGGATGCTCTTTTCCTGAACAGGTCCTGCCTCAGAGTCTCTGCTCCTAGAGGCAATGAGCATGTGCACTGTATCTGGAACCTCTGACCAGTCAATCTAAGCCCTTGTCTATGACAGAGTTAATTTTTAATGGGCTTTATTGCATGGTGGATAAATCAGTTAGGGAGAGACAAGCTGGTAATGCCTAATGAATATTGATTGGACCATTTAAAAGGGAAACCTTGCCAAAAGGGGACAGTGACCCAGCAGAGTCAAGATCAGCTATGCTCAGTGGTTGAGGGGATAACAACCACACCTCCCTTAGTGGCTGGGAAATATTTCCAACTTGTTGGCTACTGGTAGTAGAAGTCTCACCAGTTTTAAGTGAAGGGCCAAAATATTTACGTTTTTGAGACAAGATAAGGAACCTATTTTTAATGTCTAATTCCTTCGTATAAGGTAGTCATTTCTCAATGATTTTTTTTACTTACATGTTTGATAAAAATGTTATTCATTGAAATGTATTTTTGTGAAGGAAAGTGCAGAATTGGCATTAGTAATGGAAAGTCTCCTTGTGTTCCCTCTCCCCTCTTTTCTGCTACAAGGGAGACCTCATGTTCAGTGATAGAGAGGGAACTGGTGTCAGGACACAAAAGGTCTGGGTACAAGTTTTGATTGAAAACTTAGGAACAATGACAATAGTGAACAAATCATTCATTATCCTATTAAAGACTGTGGAAAATATTCAAATGTGCCACAATTATTTAACTATTAAGAGGATTCATGATGGCACTGGGATGTGTCTTATTTTTTGCATGCACCATATTTCTAAGTATGTGTACTCTCCCTCTCTCTAGTGCTCTGCCTTTTCAGTGTTGGTGACCTAATGCAAGCCGTGTGAGAAAGGCCTCTTGGAGTAACACTTTCAAAGCCAGTCTGTAAAATGTTTATTTCACTGTTAACAGCTTTGTCTCCTAATGCTCTGTGCTCTGAGGATATGTGGGAGATGAGTGATCAGAAAAGGCCAAGTGCATGCAGCCTTGCACACAGCTGTTGAATGGTGAGGGCTTTAAGTCCTTTTCTTTCACCTGGATTTTCATCTGGCTGACATAGGATTTGCCTTTACTAGTTCAAGATTCTCTGAATATTTTTTCTCTTAATATTGATAGATGAATGAATGACGTTCCTCACAAACCAAGTTTTGGTAATGCAGGCCCCTCCCCCAGGGTCTCAGGGAATTTTTTAACCCATAATTCATACTCTGGGGCCCAGGCTCATATACTCCTCAATGCAGAACCAGGGAGGAGGGGGACACATTTCCTTTCTCCTCCTAATGACATGCCATCATTTCCAGGGAAGTAGTTTTCTCAGGGAAATTAGAAACAACTTATTCAAGATGGTTAGTTGCATGTGTCAATTTCTCTGGATCTTAACACATCCATATTTCACCTAAACATGATTTTGAGATGTGACAGCGAGAGTATTTGTGGTTGAGATGAACATTAATGGTTTTAGGCTAAGCAAAGGTTCTCTTTTTCATTTTGGGTGGGAGTTGTTTAAACCATTGACAGCCTAAGTAAAAGCAGAAGTAGAATTTGCCTTCTCTGCTCAATTGCTTGAGCTAGGGTCCCGATCTGCTCTTGGGTGAAATTTACACCATCAGTGTTTTTGCTCTCAGATTTTTGAGGTGGTATTTGAACTACATCACTAGGGTGTCTAGCCAGTACTTGTCAAACCACCAGGCTTTGGCCTCCATAATGTATAAGCCAATTACCTGTCTGTCTATCTGTCTATCTATCTATCTATCTATCTATCTATCTATCTATCTATCTGTCTGTCTGTCTGTCTGTCTGTCTGTCTGTCTGTCTGTCTATCTGTCTGTCTATCTATCTATCTATCTATCTATCTTTCTCTGTCATTAATCATCAATCATCTACCTACTCATCTATCTTCATAATCTCTTGCTGGTTCTCTTTCTCTGGAGAACCCTGACTAATGCACCACTGTACAGGGGAATCAACTAGGAAACTGGCGAGAACCTTTCCTGCATTTCCAGTGACACTGCTGGTATGGAACTTCTGTGAACAAATTTATGACTCTTGAATTTCTAGGCCTACAGAATGATAGCTACAATTAGAAGCAGTTTTAGGGGATTGTCTGGGATGGTCTAATGACTATAGAATCAGATCCAGAGGGGTGATCTTTTTTTTCTCATTAACTTTATTGAAAATCAATAATTATATAGCATATTAAAAATTATAGACAAATATTGAAATATTAAAGATACAAGATGTAGACAAAGTGAATTTGAGAGAAATATTTCTGAAATGAATACATAGCATGAGATTAATAATAGATTGTACATTATAAATAATTTACAGACTTAAATGAATATAACAATAAAATTGTGTAAAATAAAAGTGAGGAAGAAAGCATTTACAGATCAGTCATATAATAGTTCATTCTATGCCAAAATCAAGAAACTTATATTCATATAATTAGAATTCTCAAAGTAGAAAGGGTAGGCAATAAATACTTAAAGATTTGAAGTTTCTGAATTTAGTTGAAATTATGGCACATTTCCACAAAAGAGGAAACTTTTGCACAAGAAATTTGAATAAAATCATACCAAGATACACAAAAATGAAATTGTCCAAAGCTAATTGTAAAGAAAAACAAATACTAAAGTACACACACACATACACACACACACACATATATATCTACAAAGAACAAAATTAAATGTCATCTTATTTCACATTAAAAAAAATTAAATGTGTAAGAAACTAGATTAATTAATTCAAGGGACTGAAAGAGAAGAAAAAGAGACCTCTTTGTGTGTAAAAGATAAGAAGTAATATAAAGTCAATGGATAATGGAAATATACTTTTCAAAGTTTCTAATACTATAAAAGTATCATATGTCTTATAAGTAGATTGTAAGTCAAAGATACAGTATAAATCTTAAAATAAAAATTAAGATTAAACAATATTCAGAAAACTAAATATTAACTCAAGATTAAATATTTCAAAACAATTGAACTAAGAAAAAGTTTTCATGATAGTAAAGAATTACTAAGAATGAAACTTAACATAAATACTGGAATAGCAAATGCGTGATCTGTACTTCTAACAGTTTAGGATAGAATATCACACAATGTTCTAGCATGTTGTGTACATGGACAGTGACCGTGACACTTACTGGTGGTCAGGTGTTACTTGTGGGACTGACATACTGCTATTTCCCTGATATTCACCCTGTAGATCTGGACATAATCATGACCCATAGGGTTCAGGAGAATATGTAGAATTTGGTAGAATATGGTAGAAATTTGGTAGAAATTTGTAGAATATGGTGATGGACATATTTTACTGCTGTATACAAAAGAATAGTTGCAAGACTGCTCTTGTATACCTCTTTTTCTCCTGTATTTAATTCTTTGCCATATTTGGTGGGTTATTTCCATTTTCCTTCATGGAGTTGCAGTCATTTTGATCCCTCTCTAGAATATCTTTTAGTGAACTATGCAAGATTGACCTTGTCATCATGAAATTCTTTAGTTTTCTTTGGAGAATATTTCACTTCTCCATTGAACTTGAAAGAGAGTTTTGTAGGGTATAGCAGTCTGGGCTGGAATTTGTTTTCTTGCAAGACTTGAAGTATTTTGCTCCATTCTCTTCTTGACTTGATGGTTTGTGAAGAGAAATCTGCTATTATTTGGTGGGTTTTCCTTTAAATGTGATCTGTTTCTTTTCTCTAGTGGATTTTAGTATACTGTTCCTGTGCTGAATTTCTGGGATCTTGATTATTATATGTCTGGGTCTGGTTTTAATTGGGTTGATGTTATTTTAAGGGATTATCTGGGATAGCGTTATGAATGTAGAAACAAGTCCAGAGGAGTGAAGTTTTGACAAGATTTTTTAAGCTAGTTAGTGACCCAGTCAAGCACATTATGTAAGTCTTAACACCCTGGTCTGATCGTAGGCTCCTAGAGTGTACAATGCTGCCACATGTTCTGGGTCCCACCGTATGCAGTATAGTTGGGAGCATACATAAATACCAGTGCATCTCAAACTTAAGTGTGCACCACAATAAGCTTGATAAGCACACAGGTTGCTGGCCCCTGCCTTCAGTCTCTGGTCCACTGGGACCAGTGATGACGGACTTTCTTAAGATGAGTACCAAAACTGCAACTCAGGACCCACTTATCTAAGGCAAAGTGCCAACTCTGCAATGAAATCTGAATGATAAACTTTTAGTTTAGAGTTTCTTTCTTCCTTCCTTCCTTCCTTCCTTCCTTCCTTCCTTCCTTCCTTCCTTCCTTCCTTTCTCTCTCTCTCTCTCTCTCTCTCTCTCTCTCTCTCTCTCTCTCTCTCTTTTTGGGCTGGCTCAGGCTGTCTTAAGGGTAGGTGTGGGGATGGAACCGCTGTCCCCTATGCCTGACTGGGATTGCCCGAGCAGGTGCTTAAACCACTGAGCTAACCTGAAAGCCCCTGCTAAAGTTTTAGTTTAGAAAATATTTCACATATTAACATCATTCGTCTTAAAGGAAAAACATGTCACAGGTTCACAACCGTGGATCTAGACCCTGAGAATCTGTGTTGCTAGCAAGACCCTAGGCAGTGCTCCAGCTGCTGATCCAGGAGCCACACTTTGAGAACCACTGAGCTATGTGTTTTAAGGACCTATCTATTTCTCATATAATTTAAAACACATCATTCCCAGGAAGCCTTCTTTATTAGACACTAAGTGGCTACGTGAGAAATCCCAGACTTAAAAGATACTATTTTAAAAGTATTTAAAGTGAATAATTACCTTCGGGGTGGTCTAGGTAGAAAGATTAAATAAATTAAGCTGAGTCAATAGGAGTTTAAGCATCATTTGTTAAAGCAGTACTATTAGTTTTTCTTTTCCTAGTGGAAATTCTCTTCTTGTCACATAATCCTAATTAATTATTGTATAAAGACCTGAAAACTTAAATGCACAAGGGAGTAATAATCTTATGTTTCATTAACCAGCAGCTTTGAAAGCCAGAACCAAGTGTGTAGAAGGAGCAAGTGTGCAGAACAAGTCCCTTCCCAGCGGCCCAAGGTCCACCCTTGTGCTTCCTTTCGTCACAGAGTGTGTTAATGCGAATGCAAATTTGCGCTCTTAAATATATTGTCTCTGTTCCACATAATCTTATTGGAGTTAGCCAATCGATAAGAATTTTAAGAGTATTTATCATTGATTTTGCAATATGCTTTGTAATTACGGAATCAATATAAAATTCTCAACTCATTAGGAGATTAGTTTTTTAAATCATTTATACTAATGTATTTAACCAAAGGCACTGGAGCTTCTTCTTTTTTTAATCACTGGTTTAATCACTTACATTAAAAAAATGAAGAAATGTGGTGAACTAAAATTTCATACCATTTACCTTTTAAGGAGCACTTGTTCCATGTCTTACTTTTCATTGAACCCATATTTGTTGTGTGGTAGAGATCCAGCCATGGTACGGAACCAAATGGGAGTGGCCGTGCCAGTGAGCTGATGTGAAAATGGGAAGGGATTCACTCTATCAACATTGGTTCATTTTCCCAATTTAATAGTGGCAGTTTTCAGTTTTATATCTCACTAGTTTTTTTTTTCCTAATGGCTTCTCATTGAAAAAGATCAGCACTTGGTCAATTAAAAGAAGTGGGCATGTGAGCATGGACTATAGACTTGGGACAGAAAAAAAGAACCTGTTTTTATTCATTAACTTCTGACACCAAATGTGTAGGCTTTCCATCTCAAGCAATTTGATTCTGTATGGACACCAACTGGTTGACAACTAAAATTTAACTCAATTCTGTCACTAACCCTCCTAGCACAGACCCCATTGAGCTCAGTTCAAAACTTTCCTCATTCTAGGGGCTAGTTGCAAATGATTAGGTGCTCAAAGAACTCAGACTTATATTGAATTGGACTGTGAGTTCAGGAAATCTCCCAATGCTCTCCTCAGGTTCAGTAGTGGCTCACAGAGCTCAAGGAAACATCTATGCCTTTTATAAGGGATATGGTAGAGGACACAAATGAACAGGTAGGCAAAGCAGTACATACATAGGGTGAAATCTGGAAAGGTCCTAAGCATAACAGTTTCTGTCCCCATGGAGTTGCAGTATGTTGTAGTCTCAGGACATGGATATGTTCATCAACCCAGAAATTCTTTGAATCCTGTAATTCAGTTATTTTTTTTTTAAATAATGACTTTATCTTTCAGGACCGGTCAGTTAGTAATACACTATATTACTCCTCTTCCTTCTCCAGAGGGTCAGGCTGGGATAGAAAGTTTTAAACTTCTAATCCTGGCTTGATCTTTCTGCTGGCCATTCCTCATCCCAGGATTGTCCAGCATACCTCCAAGAGAAAACACAGGGTATTCCTATCACCCAGAAAGTCCAGGAGACTTCTGGCCTCTGTGCACTATATTCCCACCATCCTGATAACACAGGAAATTGCAAGGGCTTTAGAGCTTTGGGTCAAGAACTAGTAGTGGAGACCAATCCTACACTGCTCATATCACAGTGGATTAAATGCTTATGTAGATTTTTGTTACTGATAACAAAATCTCACAATAACCCATGAGTGGGCTTGCAATTGTTATCAACCTTGTAAACAAAGAAATTGGGTCCTGGGAGGTGACCTGTTGTACCTCAGTCGTCTTGTACGTCTGTGATGGGGCAGATCTACAACACAGCACTTTTCCTTTTGTAATACACATGTGGCAGTACTGTCCTCTGAAGCATTATAGCTGTCATTCACAGAACATATTATTGTTGGATACTGTCTGCTTTAGATATTTATGGTGGCCTTAAGGCCCAAAGGTCACCATGTCCCTTATTAAAGTGCCACATAGACCCAGGCCACTCAAGTTCTAACTGTGGCTGCTTTCCACAATATTCATGTCTTTTTTTTTTTTTGTCTTTTTGAGACAGGGTCTCGCTATGCAGTTGAGGCTGGCCTTGAGCTCACTTTTGTAGCCCAGGCTGGTCTCGAACTCGCACCAATCCTCCTGCCTCAGCCTCCCGAGTGCTGGGATTACAGGTGTGCGCCACCACGCCCGGCTAATATTCATGTCTTTAATCACACTTACATCACTGCTGTAATGCTAGGAAAGTGGTTTTTATTTTCTTGTGATTGGGGATTGCATCTTTCAGCTATTATCCCTGGTACATATGATAATAATAATAATGATTCCTTCTATTCTACTGAGTTTAAGAGTTTGTACAAGGCTTGTAAATGCATACCCTATTTCATGCTCACAGCCCTGTGATATGAGTCAATGCCCACAGTTCATTTTGCAAACAAAGAACTAGTGAAGCTTACAGACGTTAAGGGAATTTCTAGGAGTGTGTAAACAGTTGCATACCTATTTTCCCTCTCAGTACATGGTACTGCTTTCCTGGATAAAGGAATTAGACATAGAGTCAAGGCACAGGCTTTTAAACAGCATTTAAACTTACTTATATTTTGAAGAGAATAACTCACCAAACAAAAACAAAACAGCAAAAAGTAATCAAAATGATATAAAATTTAAAAACAAGATCATAAAAGGTTAATAATGATTGTTATATTACAGATGGCTATCTTTAAAGTAGTCACACAGATTAACAGATACAGGTATACAAGATTGATTAAATAATTAAACATTAACTCTTCTTTTCAACAAACCAATAGAAATTAGTAGTACAATTATCTTGGTTTTCTTGTGTGTGTGTGTGTGTGTGTGTGTGTGTGTGTGTGTGTGTGTGTGTGTGATGTATTTAGTACACGGTACACAGGTTCTCACTACACAGATTGGACTCATAGTGATCCTGCTGTATTCAGCCTCCCAAGTGCTAGGATTACTTGTGTGCACCACCATGCCTAGTCTCAATCACCATCTCAGTGTGCTCTGGGGGCAGGGCCAGCACAGAATTCTGGGGATCAAGACTTGATGCCTGTGTCTACTTAAGCAGGTGCTTTCATCTGCTGAGCTAACTGGTCAACCCTTGAGCGTGTTTCTGGAATGCAGCATATTGTTGAATTTTTCTTCTTGATCCATTCTGCCAGTCATGCTTATTTTGATTTGTAGGTGGAGACCGTTTATATTGATGGTTATTACTGATACATACTGGCTATGTATCATGTTGTTTGTCCCATCTTTCTACTTTGTTTAACTGCTTGCCCACCTGATGACTCCTTTCTATTGTTATCCCTGTGCATATGTTCTTCATTATCTCTTTGTAATACATCCTTCAGAGCATTCTATAGAGCTAAATTAGTGGTCATAAATTTCTTAAGTTGCATGTTATCATGGAACTATCTTATTTCTCCTTTTAAATGATAATTTTGCTGGATACATAAACCTGGACTGAAAATTATTTTCCTTTAGAGTTTGAAATACCTCAATCCAAGATCTCTGTAATTTGAGGGTGTGTGTTGAGAAGTCTACTATAATTTTGATGGGCTCTCCTTTATAGGTAATGTTTCTTTTCTCTACCTGCTTTTGATACTTTGTTCTTAGGCTGAATTTCTGGAATCTTGATTTTTGTAGCCTGTGGTGTGGATTAATTTTGGTCATGGCTATTTGGAGTTCTGTATGCTTCATTTATTGTATGTCACATTCTTTATTCATGTTTACAAAGTTTTCTGTCATTATTCTTTTGAAGAGGTTTTTAATGGTTTTGTGCTATTCCAGCTAGCTCATTGATTTAAATCAGTCTTGCGTTGCTCTTTGCTTCAACCTATAGGTGTTGGATTTATTTTTCATATTCCTTTGTGAGTTTTAAGATGTTTCTTCTTTTCCTGGCTGCTAGTTACATTCCTGTCTTACACATCTGATATTCTGTTTCTAAAGTCCTGCATTTCTATATGGATCTGTTTTGTTTTTTGTTGTTTCATTTTTGCTGTTAGGGAAGGGTCTAGTGGTGTTCAGGGTCTTATTATTAGATCAGATGAATAGTAATCCGCCTGTTTACAGTTTTCAAAGGGCTGGGATTACACACCCATGCCGCCACACCCAGTCTCAATTTTGGTCTCAGCATGTCCTGGGGATGGGTGTGGCATGACAGGCTTGGGAGGATCTGCTTTATTGATCCCATTTCTTGTGTACATTTTTCATTTATGATTTGTATCATTTTTCTGAGCTCCTCTGTTAATCTGTGTCTTCTTTAGTGTTTATTTTGATAGAGATTTCTTTTTGTACCTTAGAAATAATTTTTTCTATGTCCTGTTTCATTTTTTTTTTTTTTTTACTTCTGCTGATATCATTTCATAGAGTTCCATTTGTTGGTTTCTGATTTCCACTATCTCTGTGTGTTCTGGACCTGTCCTCGGTAGACAGGGTGTTTGGACTGTATTTTGCTTCTTCATCTTGTCATTTTATAATTTCTACTTTATTTTGTTTGCTGTGTTGGCACTTTTAGCTTTTTAATATTAGATAGCCTTAGTCGCTGATGTTGAGGCTTTCCTAGAAGGTATTTGTTCCTCTGGATGTTTCCTCTTGCCAGTGCCATAGTCCTGGGGCAATGAAGGAAGGAAGCAGCATGAATTTACACCTCCCTCACTGTCATCACTGTTCCAGGGTAGTGGAGAGAGCACTGGGGATGGACTTATCCTCCTCTCATTGTTATTGCCTCACTATTGTCCCAAGTGCTTTCTTTACTCTCCCTACCAGACCCACCATCCCAGTACAAGATAGCAGGCTCAGGATTCATGTTTGCTTACCACTGACACTGCCAGCCTGGAGCAATGTGTGGGGTGCAGGCTTATACTCTTCCCACTGGCACTGCCTTCACACTGTCAATTCAGGGAAATGGAGAATTTTCAGGGTACAGCAACGGATAGGTTTTCTTTGTAAATAATTTTTATTACTTTTAATAAGAAACTACAATCAGACAGTTTCAAAACACGTTGGTAGGACAACCATGATAATTAATACAGTACAAATATTTCTACTCATTTAGCTAAGAGAAAGTAGTTGTATGCATAGTCCAATATTCCATAATAGTAGTGGGTTCTTAGCAGAACTGGATAGGTTTTGATATTCACTCTATCCTCATGTCTTTGGGGAACATAGCTCATCTTCCCTGAGACTTAATTTCTATCATAAGGAGGTGAATGTGCAACTTTTAGTCTTCTGTCTGTAACTGAAGTATAGATGGAAAGATGAGTGAATGGAGACTAACTCTCTCACTTTGGCCTCTAGCCCATTTGTTGCCCAGGATTTCAGCAGCCATTGGAGATGAGGAGGTGCTGGGGAGAGATGTGTGTCTATCTGGTGTATGAGAAATGCCCTGAATGTATGAGAAGTGATGGGGAAAGTGAGGGCTCTAGTGCTCCCCTGTACAAAGCCTTCATGCTGATGCTATTTGTATCTGAACCCAGCTTCCCTCCCTTCAGGAGCCTTCTTCCCATTATAGTGGGTGGGCTTGCATAGTGTTCTCACTGACCCATGTTATTTTCTGGCATACTATTCTTAGGCTTTTAAATGCCACTGTAGTACCTCTGGGCTGGCTTACATCCCACCACATGCCTTGGTTGGCTGAATAAAAAACAGCATTCACCCAGAGTAGCACATGACTAACTAGGCACTAACATGCTATCTTCCCACCTGGGCTGCATAGAGAAAACTTAAGCTCTGAAGGACTGAAGCGATGAGCATTTAATTGTTGTATTTTAGTTCCTTGCACGCTGGCTGGGCCCTGATTGAGGGTGCACATCAGTTGACTGCTGGGGCCTGCTGCTCCACTGAAAAGAGGGGCACATTGGCTGCCACCTAGGATTCCTGTTAATAAATCAGAGTTCTCTGCCACCAGCTGCTTGGCGTATTGTTCTTGTACCAGTATTGCAGTTGCCAAATTGTCAGTGTGCTGGGCTGGGGGTAGCACTAGGGCTGGTGTAATTAACCTCCTCAATCTACCTCACCCTGGAGTTCACTAAGAGAAATTTGGCTTCAAGATAGCCCCTGTGCTAGGGTGGGGGCTATTGGTCTAGCCACCCTCACCAGAGAGGATGGATTAATCAGAGAAGGGTGGTTGACAGGCTGGGGAGAGAGCAGCTGTTTCCAAGGATGGCAGTGAGAGATTCTGGGAGCTGGCTTGGTCCCTGTACACATTTCCTCCTTTTAAACAAGCACATTGGAATGTAAGCAGCAACGCATGTCATGGGAAGTTTCAATTGTTTTTTTAATGCTCCTCCACTCGTTTTATTCCAAAATAGCTTTTTGGATTATTATCAAAAGGTAACATGAACAGTAACAAACATTTTAAATGATCTTTGATGTTGCCATTCCAATGAATTCCACATTTGCCTGTGATTACCGAGTTCCAGTTCACATATATACCTGCTTTATGTTTTTACAGCCGATCATCAAGGTATTCTTATTATCTTGTACTCTTATTATTGAGAGAGGGAAGCAGGTTCAGGCCTGGGAAGCTTCCGGTGCCTCCACAGAGACTGGCACAGGAGACTGATTCAAGTCCATGCCTCCTCACTCAGCCCTGGGCTGAGCTCCTACTGGGGACACGTGAAGGCAGAGGCAGCATTGTTCAGAGTCTGTTTGGCATCTTTCCTTTATAACGACTAATATGCATATTTCCTATCAGCTGGATTGAGTAGATACAGGTAGAACTTCTAATTTGGAAGTCCTTGAGGGTAGGTTATACTTTTATGCATGCATTATGCTATGTTATCCATTCTGCAAATAGTCATGAAATGTTATGATCTGGCTATGAGCTAGGACTGTAAAGAGAGACAAAGCAGATTCAACCTCTGTTCTTAAGGTTTTCAAATATGTATGTGAAGGACAGAGAAGTCCGCTGAGCAAAGAGGGAGGACAGATTCAGGTAAATGGCAATATCAGAACATGCAATAAGAAGCAGAGTATCTGGAAGTGAAACGATCTGTGAGGCAGGGATAGAATGTAAGATTGGGCAGTGGTGGAGCTTTAAGTAACCTAGAAATGAAAGCAGCTAGTCTCATAGGTATAGGTTGGCAAAACTAGACCCATGGCATATATTGCGGGCATCTGCAAGTAGGTGTATAGAGTGGCATATGAATTAATGTGAAACATTTAAATCTTTCTTGAGGCTTATGATCTTAAATGTAGTGTCTTACATACATTTGCATCTGGAAGGGCTGTGTAAGGTCTGGATGAGAGATCTTATTTTATATATGAGTAAAATGAGGCTCTCTGAGCCCAAGTGACTTGGTGAAACATCTTCCCAGTGAATTCTAACATTTGGAACAGATTCCCAGTCTCCTGACTTCTGACTTTTGCATCCTCAGAAACATTCTGTGATTATACATACTTCACTTTGTTGTCTGATTTGGCCTTGATAGCCTTCCAGTAAAACAGGTCCATTAGGATCCTTGATTCTGATTTTATACACAGGAAAGTCAGGGTTGAGAAGGATGAGGACCTTGGAGCCGGGTATATTCTACTCTCATCCCCACTACTGGTGGGTGTGGTAGGCAGGCCACAATGGCTCACGCCAGCTGTCTTTTTGGAAGTGACATGTGGTCCAAATGCCACCACCGTGGGCCACCTCCTTTTGTGGCATTGAAAAGAGAGAAGGGAAGGTTTTTGTCATTTTATTTTTACTGTGTGATCATGTCAACCAAGACTCAAGCCCTTGGATGATGAGGAGGGGTTTCTGGGTGTCTTCATTGCACTCAGCACTCTTCATCATTTGTGATGACCTGGCCATGCTTGGTCACCTCAAGGTGGGGGGGGGTGACTCTGAGAGTGGGGAAAAGCCATTAGAGACCTGGCGGGGCACGGAGCTGTGGGAGGTGATGGACCAGCTGCCAGTCGACCTCAGCATATTTATCCTATCGATTGACCTTTTGGAAAGAGAAATGGGTGCCTAGTTGTTGCTAGGCAGGTGAAGCTGGGCTGTAATGAGAATGACTCCTAATCAAGACAGATTTTGTGCAGGATTCACCTCCCTTGCTTATGTCTTGGACCGAGGAGGATGCTCTGGGAGGGCTATTGCACAGGGCGGCTGTGCCGCAGCAAGTCCTCCTGCTTGAAGAGCTCGGTCTGTGAGGGGCTTTTAATTAATTAATTAATTAATTATTTATTTTTCTTGTTTCAGAACCTTTGTTTGTTTATTCACTCATTTTTATGGCCGGCTCAGCCCACCCTGAGGGCAGGGCTGGCGCAGCATGTGGTGCAGGGGATCGAACCTCTGTCCCTGAAGCCGCCCAAGCTTTCCCAAGCAGGCGCTTTAGACCACTGAGCCATCCCGCTGGGCCCCTGTGAGGGGCTTTTGAGGGAGACAGGTCAAGCCTGTCTTTCTCTGCCTGCTTCTGCAGCTGCCATCCTCTATCATTCTTACACTCTTTCTTTGTCCTGGGCCTCTGGGTCTCTAGGCTGTGACCATCTAGGCCAGTGTGGTGGCAATAATTCCTTCCCTGCTTTCCTCCAGATGACCACTGCTCTCATCTCAGCTTAAGACACCCCAAACTTATCTCTGCCAAGCAAGCCACTGGGATGCTCCTAACTGTCCCAGAGTCAGTCATGCCACCTGTAAAGGGTATAAGGTCTTATGCTTTGGTTTTATAAAACTGTTCTAGGAATTTAAGAATCTTAACTCTTTTTATTAAATGAAAACCTAAAAAAAGTCAAACACTATTGAACTCTCCATCCGTGAGAATTTTCTTCTTATCAAAGGACTTCACAATTTCGGGACACCATTTACTTTTGAGTTGAAAATATAATTAATGCAAAATGTTAGTATCTTTATAAGAAAAAAATGGATGCCACTCAAAAATATGGATCTTGAATAAAGCTAACTAGGGCATTTGAAATCAGCATAGCAGGAAGTATCTAAGCACTTTGTAGCTCAAGGGATGCTGTAAGACTAGAGGGCATGGATGTAGATGGGACTACTTCCCAAGCACTTCCAGTCATATTGTGCTTTGTGGACATAGGGCCATGAGTCCCTCTTCTACTTCCCACTCATGGCAAGGGGGATGACCCCCTAGTCACATTCCTTCCCCGAGACAGGTTTTTTTTTAATTTTTATAATTTTTTAGAATTTTTATTTTTTTTTCTTGTTTCAGAACCTTTTTTTTTTTTTTTTTTTTATTCACTCCTTTCCATGGCCAGCTCAGCCCGCCCCAGGGCAGGGCTGGCGCAGCATGTGGTGCCCAGGATTGAACAGAGGTCCCTGAAGCCGCCCAAGCTCTCCCAAGCAGGCGCTTTAGACCACTGAGCCATCCCGCCGGGCCCCACCGAGACAGGTTAAAAGGAGAAACTTCAACAGAGTTATTTTTAAAGAGGAGATATCATTATGTCATAGTCTCCTAGGCAGAGGTGGACCAGGGAGAAAGCAATTTCCCTTGATAGTCATTGGAAATTGAAGATCTCTCCCTTCTTTCAATAATAAATGGGGTGACAGATAGAAATCTTCAGCTGTCTTAATTAGTTCATAGTACTATAACAGAATAACAAAGACTGAGTGGCTTAAAAAACAAGCATTTCTTTCTTTCTTACACTTATGGGAGCTGGAACCTCCAAGATTAAGGCACTGGTGGATTCATTGTTGAAGGCTTTCTGATGGAATTTTCAGATGGTTTCCTTCTTCAAGTATCCAAAGGGGTGGGGGAGAGGGAGAGGGAGAGAAGGGAGATGGGTGGGAGAGTGAGAGGGCAGGGATGAGGAGTAAGGGGAACAGAAGGAAAGAGAGAGAGAGAGAGAGAGAGAGAGAGAGAGAGAGAGAGAGACTATCTTTCTACTCTTTATATGTCTCTTCTTATAAAGGCATCAATTCTATTTTTAAAGGCCCTCTCCTCATAACCTAATGACCTCCCAAATTACTCACCTTCTAATATAATCATATTATATCATTATAATATAATAACCTATAAATAGGCTTTCATATGTGATTTTTAGGAGTAGGGAAACATTCAGACTATAGCACAAATTCCACTGTAAAAGAGCAACATGATAGTAATACTGATAGCTTACCTTTATGAGATGCTTTAGATAGGTATGGGCTGAGTACTTTCAAAGGATTATCTTACTGAATCATTAGAATTTGTCTTAATTTTTCTCATTACTAAGACAAAATACATAAGTCTCACAATTTAAAGGAAGAAAGGCATATTTAGCTCACATTTTGCCAAGGTTTCAGTCCATTTTTAGCTAGCTCCAAGGCAGGCTGGCAAGGTAGAAAGACAATAGTTTGTGGCAGACAGGATGCACCAAATCAGCAAGGGACCTTAACAGTGCCCTTCTGTCCCTTTTATCTTATCTAGACTGTTCAGGACAGTGGCACTCACACCCTTAATCCTAGTGCCCTCAAGCCTAGCCTTGTGCCATGAATCAATCCAAACATCACATATTCTAGATCCAGCCACCTGCGAAGAAGCCCCAAGTATTCTTGCATAAGGCTTCTGGGGGACACCGAGACACAAGCCATCGCAGAACTGCATCAGGTGGGCCCTGTCCATTCCTTCCAGTTTTCAAAAGAGAAAACTGAAGTGCAAAGGAACAAAGCAGCTTACCCTAATTTATACACGCGGCCTACAGGGAATCAGTGCTGCCTCAGACTCCACTATACTGTAATAAATAAGGACATGGGAGTTGGGGGCTTTGGTCAGGCATCTCCCACCTGTTCTGTGAAAAATCCCTTTTATTGTTTTGCTCTAATTCTCAGGTTCTTCATCTATGCAGTGGTGGGATGTGAAGTCTTCCTCAGCGGGCATGGGAAGCATGGCTTGATCGCCTCTCTGCAGACTTCTTGCGCTCACAGCCACTGAACGTTTCATTTCTTTTATTCCTGCTGTCTGGGGTTGCTGCTAGACTTCTGAGGTCCAACAAACATTGGGAGACCCTTGAAAGGCAGGGTTCTTGTTTCATCTCTGTAAATATGTATTTAGGGAGCTTTAATAACTCATATTACTGACTACATAGGCCCATAGAGCTATTTGTGTGTAAATCCATATTTAGTACTCTATTGATCCATATCAGACAGCCAAAACCATATTAATTTGAATGTGAAGATTAAAAACATTTTGTAAAAGTTGTTGCAGAGTATAAAAGAGTTGATGTTCAATTTCTAACAGCCTAATGTGCTTCACTTTCCCTTAGATGTCTCTTTTTAGCTGACCTAGCCAATTTCTTTTCCAACTAGCTTCTTCCTCCCTTTCCTCCAGAGCAGCAGTTTGCAGCAGATGCCTAGGCCAGGCGTCTGCCCCATCAGTACTGAAGTACTCTCTTCCAGCAGCTAGGAGTGTCGCCAGCTGATGGCTCTTAGTTGAGTGCTCCTTAAGAACTTATCCTGAGACAAGGAGGACCTCCCACACTTTAGTGGTCGTACCCGCTCCTAGGGACTGCTGACGATGGGTGTGTCAGGTAGAAAGGTGAAGGGCTTTCCTCGGGACACAGCTCCATGCCTGACTGACAGAGGCTGTTATGACGCTTGTGCCATGGTTCAGCTCTCTGCTCTTCCAGTGAGGCTGTTGCTTCATGCTCCTGCAGGTGGGATTCTGCTCACAAATATTTACCTTTGACTATTTCTCAGGGGAACCTGAACCAAGATGCCTATCAAGCCAGGAAACCTCCCTGAAGATCCCCTATTCTGCTTTCACTATTTAAAAAAATCTTACCTGAATCATACAGATATAGAAAACCTGGGGCCTGGCAGGATGGCTCAGTGGTCTAAAATGCCTGCTTAGGAAAGCTTGGGTGGCTGCAGGGACTGTGGTTCGATCCCCGGCACCACATGCTGCACCAGCCCTGCCCTCAGGGCAGGCTGAGCTGGCCATAAAAATAAATAAATAAACAAACAAACAAAAGTTCTAAAAAAAAATAAAAAAAGATATAGAAAACCTGCACAGATCAATAACATGGAAATTGCACCAGAAATAAAATAAAACAAAACAAAATTTTGAATGAAGAAATGTTCAGGATCTAATGGCTTCTCTGGTGATTTTATATGTATGTATGTATGTATGTATGTATCTTTTGTATTTTAGGTAAGGGTCTACAAGATGTTCAGGGTCTCAAGACTAGATTGGACTCATAGTGATCTGCCTGTTTACAGCCTCCCAGGAGCTCTCTGGTGACTTTAACCAAACCTTTAAATAATAGTACTCATCATTCTCAAACTCTTCCAAGACTTGAAGAGGAGAAAACACTTCCAGACTTAATGAGGCCACAGTTTCTCTAATGCCAAAGCTAGACAAGGACACACAAGAAAAGAACAGGCCAATATTCCCAGAGAACAGAATTGTAAAAGTTCTTAACAAATACACCCAAACTGAATTAAATAGCACTATGATTAAGTGGAATTTATTCCTAGGATACAAAGTTGGTTCAATATATTATGCCAATCAAAAAATATAATACGGCACATTAAGATTGCAAGTTCAAATAATCATGAAATCATATAGTAAATGCAGAAAAATGGATAGAATTTAACATTCTTCATAAAACTCTGAATAAATTAGGCATAGAAGGAATACTCTTCACCATAATAAAGACCATACATCATTCAAAGGATTTCTATCTAGAAAATATAAAGAACTAAAAAAAAATATTAGGCCCCCAAATTCAGAGACACAATCAAAAAAATGGGTAATTGACATGAATATACAGTTCTCAGAGAAAGAAATATGATTGGTGAATAAATACATGAAAAAGTGTTCAGCGGCACTGGCTATTCAAGAACTGCAGATTAAAATAACACTGTGATTCAATCTCACCCCAGAAAGAATGGCTGCCATAAGAAATTAATTAATAACAAATTCTGGAGAGGTTATGGGGACAAAGGAACCTTTCTCCACTAATGGTGGGAATGCAGATTGGTATAACCACGATGGAAATCAGTGTGGTGATTCCTCACAAAGCTAGGATTGAAGGTCTCATTCAACCCAGATATGCTCTTTCTGAGTATTTTTCCAGAAGAACTGAAGATATCATATCCCAGCAATATATGTGTAGTCATGTTTATAGTAGCACAATTTGTCATAGCTAAATCTTAGAAACAATCAAAAGACCCATCAAATGAGGAGTAGATAAAAAAAGACGTGATTTCTTTTCCATTTATGTATTTGGGACAGGGCCTCACTGCACAGCTTGGACTTGTAGTGATCCTCCTGTTTCCAGCCTCCCCAGTGCTGGGATTACAGGTGTGTGCTACCCAACTGAGACTGGTTTGTCAGCTCAGTACACCCTGGTGGGGGTGCAATGTGGCATGGGCTGGGAACCCAACTGTGATCCCTGTGCTTGCCAAAGCAGGCACTTAGTTCACTGAGCTATCTCACTGGCCCTAAGATGTATATTATGCACTTAAGAATTACTCAGTTATAAAGGAAGATAAACTTGAGGCTTTTTATAGGTAAATAGATGGAACTAGACACCATACTCTTAAGTGAAATAAATCAGATCCATATGTGTTAACAGTGTACTGTCTCCCTAATGTAAGAACCTAAGAGAGTAAATTAAATGTGAAAGGTATAACAGATATAGCAAAAGGGAAAAAAGCTCAAAAGGAATGAAAAATTGAGATGAAAAAAGGAGAAAAGAAAGGAAGAAAAGAAAGGGGAAATTCATATAGATCACCATGAGCAATATGGACATTCTAACAATATTCCTTTCAATCCATGAACATTGACTATCATTCAATTTATTTGTACAATTTCTTTTTTCTTTCCTTTTTTTTTTTTTGCCTTTTTGAGACAGGGTCTCACTATGCAGTTCAGGCTGGCCTTGAACTCACTTTTGTAGCCCAGGCTGGTCTACTTGCACTGATCCTCCTGCCTCAGCCTCCCAAGTGCTGGGATTACAGGAGTGCGCCACCACACCCAGCTTATTGGTACAATTTCTTTGATGAATAATTTATAGTTTTCACATACAAATTCTTCATCTCCTTGGTTAAATTTATTTGTAAGTATTTTATGTATTTTTGATGCTATTATAAATGCAATTCTTTTCTTTATTTGTTTTTTGAATAGGTAATTCTTAACAGCATTCTTAGAAAGCTACTGAATTTTGTGTGCTAATCTAGAATCCTGCAATTTTTCTTAATTTATTTCTAAGTTCCAACAAGTTTTGGGGGAGTTTTTGGAGCTTTCTATATGTAATATCATACCATCTGCAAATAGAGACAACATAACCTTTTTGTTCACCATACAGACATCTTTTCTTTCTTTTTGTACCTGGTTGCTCTAGCTAGGACTCCAAGCATATATGGAATAAATATGAGGAAAGTGGGCATTCTTGTCTTGTTTCTGGTCTTAGAATGCCCACTTTCATCATATTTAGAGCATCCACATTGTTTGATGTGATCTACAGATTCAAAACAATCTCACTGAAACTTTTAATGCTATTTTTTGCAGAAGTTGAAAAAAATTCTAAAATTCATAGGGAACCACAGTTAGCCCTGAATAATCAAGTAATTTTGAGAAAAAAACAAACAAACAAACAAAAAAAACCTGGAAGAATCTACTAGCTAATCTTAAAATCTACTACAAAGCTACAGCAATCAGAACATCATAGTTTTGGCATAAAAAGACTCATGTAGACCAGTGGGACAGAATAGAAAACCCCCAAATAAATCCATGCAGTTGTGGTCAGCTGATCTTCAATGAAGTTTTCAAGAACATATTATGAGAAAATAAAAAGTCTTTTTAGTAAATAGTGTTGCAAAAACTGGTTATCCACATGAAAAAGAAGGAAACTGATCTCTATCTCACATGATATTCAAAGATCAACCTAAAATGCATTAAAGTCTTACATTAAGATCCAAACTTGCAAAACTATCAGGGAAACATGGGGAAGAGATTTTTGTGGTTTTGGATAAAGCTCCATATAAACACAAGCTTAAAAGCAAAACTAGATCAGGCAAGCTGGGCACAGCAAAGAAAGGGATCAGCAAAGTGAAGAGAGTACTTGCAGAATAGTAAAAAAGTATGTGCAAGTTATACGTCTGGTGGGTATTAGTACCTAAACTATAAGGGACACAAACGACTCAATAAGAAATGATATAAGTAAAATGTAGGCAATGGGTCAGACATAAGGGGACAGGAGGTATAGCTCAGTGTAGAGCATTTGCCTGACATTCACAAGGACCTGGGTTTGATTCCCAGGACTGGAAAAAACATTAGCATAGAACCTGAATAGATGCATTTTAAAGGAAGATGATATTTAATCAAGAAGTATATAGAAAAACATTTGACATGACAAATAATCAGGGAAATGCAAATTGAAAACACAATAAACTATCACTTCACACTTGTTAGAATAGCTATTATTAAAAAAACACAAGATCAAAAGTGTTGGTGGGGATGTGCCAGTGGAAACTGTACACCACTGGTAGGAATGTAAGTTAGCCTAGCCACTATGGAAAAACAGCAGGGAAGTTCCTCAAAAACTACAATAAATTACAAGATAATCCAACAGTCCTATTCCTGGGTATATCTGAAAGAAAAGAATCAGTACAGTAAAGAGATATTTGCCCTTCATGTTTATTGCAGCACTGTTTTCAATGGCCAAGATGTGGAATCAGGCCAAGTGCCCTGAGATATATAGATATATATCACTACATCTTCTTTACACACACACACACACACACACACACACACACACACACACACACACACACACGGGAATAGAAAGATAAATACTACATGCTTTGCAGGGACTGGGAAGGTAGGACGGGAGCATATGAAGAGTTGCTGATCAAAGGGTAGAAAGTTTCATTTATGTCAGCTGAGCAAGTTTTGCAGGTCATTGTGTAGTGTTGTGACTATAGTCATAATGTATTTGAAAGTTGCTTAAATGGTACATCATAAATGTTCTCAGTAAATCTGTTTCTTTCCCCTTCCTCTCCTGGACAGGGGTCACAGGAATCCTGACAGGTAGTCTGGCCTCCACTGGGAGCCTGCAGTGACAACTTCTTTTTACAGATGAACTCATATTTTAATGGAAGTACTATTACTTTTACCTTCAGCTTCCATTGGGCCTAATTCCGCCCTATGGAGCCTAGCACAACCTGTGTAACTCACTGGCAAGGCAGAGATGCTGGGAGGGTAAGAAGTTGGACAGGACAGGCCACAGTAGGTTGGACGATGGCACTCCAGAGCCAGTGTGTTCATGCAGGTCATGTACTCTGTGTAACTAGAAACAAAATTGACCTGGTCATTAAGAGAGGGAATGGCTAACGTATGACATTGCAGCACAGATCTGTAGGTAGTGGCAATGTTTAGAGTCAGACAAATGACATCTGATTCAGGGAGCTTTATCCACATCAAAGTAAACCTTGACAGCAACTGGAGGTAACAATAATACAGCAGTAATGAATACCTACTGTCTGTTGAGTGTCCTGCAGAACACTTTGTCCTACTCCTCTTTTAGAAGCCTTGATTTCACTTGGGAACTTGTTATAAGTTTAGCCTCCCTAGCTCAGATCAGAATCCGCACTTCAAAGAGACTCCAGTGATTCATATGAAAATCCCAAGTGGAGAAGAACTGGCCAGGAAGATTCTAAGCTTAGGACAGCAAGACCAACTCTAGCCACCCCTAACTCTAACAACTGACTTCACCTGAAAGGATTTGCCTGGGCCAGGGTAGTCCAGGAATAGAGGTCACAAGGGTGAAAACCTCAAACTTGGACTGAGAGCTCTGGAAATGTGAACCAAATAGATTTTTCCTTGGTGGTTCTGCAAGTGTTTAATGTGGCTGCCAGGCTGCCCCATGGCTCTGCCCCCTAAAGTCAATTGTAAGGTCGTTTCTTCATCTCTATTTCTCTGGTCTTTAGAACTGTCTCCATCCTGGCAACTCTCACCTGGGGAAGCACACTAAGGTCTCTGAAAACATAGAATGTATGCTTAATGAAGTCCTAAGATTATAATTAATGACCTTGTTAGTTGTACTATCCTCTTCAAGACAATTGAATCCAAGGGTCTCCACATCTCCATCAAATTGCTATTTATCCAGGGATTCTCCCCTTTACTCGGACAGTAAATAAATATTTTTTATAGTGTTTAGTTGCTATTTGATTAGTTGTTTACATATTACTTTTGATGTCCCAAATATATCATTTAATATAGCCATCCTTCTGATTGAAAAAACAGTCTAAAAGGACAAGGTCAGACCTGGCATGACGGTGCAACCCTGTAATCCCAGCATGGGGGAAGCTGAAAACAGGAGGATCACTACAAGTGCAAGCCATGTAGTGAGACCTTGTACCAAAATACATTAAATAAATAAATAAATAAATAAATAAATAAATAGGCAGGGTTGAAGGAAAAATTCAGACCTCACCCTACATCGAGTTCTGTTTCTGTGTACTGCAGGCCAGGTAAATACTCTTCCCAGGCCACTGGTTCCCTGATCTGAGGATCAGTAGCACAGAGCTGCCCAGGTTGCACCTGTCTAGACTTCCAAGGGCCTGTTCTCTAGGCATCAGTAGGGCTCTAGCCCACTGTGGGAGCAGATGAGGCTAGCTGACTTGGCCCCTTACTGTTGAGCTATGATAAATTCTTATCACTGGGCTGGGGGATTACTTGGTGGCCTAAGCACCTCCCTAGTAAGCACAAGGACCTGAGTTGAATCACCAGTACCACATGCCCTTCTGGCCCCAGAACCCTGGGCACACTATGCCTGGCCTTGTCTTCAAGAAAGGGAGAGGCTCAAGTAAGGCATTGTAGCACAGAAAAGAATTTGAGCATTGTGCTGCATTCCTGTAATTCCCTTGCTGGGGAGGCTGGCACAGGAGGATTGCTGAGAGTCTGAGCTGTGTAGTGAGATCCCATATCAATAAATAATTTCATAAAATTAAAAATTTCTGCTTGAGAAGCGCGCTCCTCCGCCATTGCGTCTGCCTGCGTCTGAGTCCGCTGGGTTTTGCGTTGTGGAGCTGGAACCATGCTCCTTACCGGGATCCTGCGCCGCGGCCGCATCCCAGGCCGGCAGTGGATTGGGAAGCACCGGCGGCCGCGGTACGTTTCCGAGCAGGCTAAGCAGAACATGATCCGCCGCCTGGAGATAGAGGCAGAGAACTACTACTGGCTGAGCATGCCCTACATGAGCGCCGAGCAGGAGTATGGCCACGCCGCCGAACGCAGGGCCCAGGCCTTCGAGGCCATCAAGGCGACCCACCAGGCCTAGTTTCCCTTGCACAGGTTCCTGCGAACCAGCTGGACCACCTCAACGTCACCAAGAAGTGGTCCTGACCTCGAACCTTGCCCTTCGACAGGCCACCTGGCCCAGGAACGGAAAATCTGAAGTTCCTGAGAAGTCAGGAATCATTAGACTAGTATCACTAAAACAAGCAAACCTGAGCACGGGGGCATGTGCAGAGAATATCCGGGACAGTGAAGTGTATGAGTAGTGATCTTCTGGGTTTCTCATTTCTGCAGCTTCATAAAATGTCAGGGATTTGCTGGAGTCAAATAATACAAAAGATATCTTGAAGGTTCCAATAAAACTGTGATTCCAGGACTTTGGTTTAAGTATGAGTCCTTGATAGTAGCTTTATCATTCAATAGTACTGTGGAAAAATAATTGTCTAATTTTAAGTAGAAATACAAGCTTTTCCAGCGCAACATACTATTAAAATAGCATTTCCTTTTGGTGTCTACTGAAATGGACATTTAAGTGAAATAAAGTTATTTATTGGAATTGTTGACAAAGTATTTGCACGCATGTGCGATTTAGTGTACAGTAATATTACCAGTTGTGTGTGGTTTTTTTTTTTTGCCGGTAGTGGCTTTTACCTCGAGTCCCAGCATTGACGGCTGAGACAAGGATATGGGGAGTTGGAAGACCAC
>PVJA010005435.1:0-79139 GCA_004027025.1 Myocastor coypus
AAGAGAAGAGAAGAGAAGAGAAGAGAAGAGAAGAGAAGAGAAGAGAAACTACTTACCACCCGCCCTTGAGAGATCCCAGCACTTGCTAGAAATGTGGTAAGAGCAGCTATGTAACAAGGTTTTCTCTCTAGCAGCTATGTTCAGAGAAGTAGAACAGAATGGCCAGAAAAGTAACCTTGGTGAGAGTATTTGCTCACCTCCCCAATCTTACCACTTCACCATGCAATCCCCGCCGCGACAACCACCGTGACATACCTTCCACGCTGAGCTCCAGTGCACGTGTTCTACAGTGCCACCAGTCTGAGGGTCTCAGCAGCCCCGCTGGTCTCCACTGCCATCCTGGCCAGGACTGGGAGAAATGGCAAGAAGGGGCAGGTGTGCACCCTTTAGGTGAGTGCGTGTGGGTGCCACCTAAAGGCATGTCTGCTAGTGATGCGTGCTCACCTTCATCTACACACGTGTTGCACATCGTAGGGGCAGCGGCTGGAGACCAAAACCGAAAGCACTGTACACCAGTCTGCACCAGGAAGTCGGCAAGCAGCGCTGGGCGCAGCAGCCACCCCTCAGGACGAGGAAAACTGGAACTCGCAGCATGGACCCACGGCCACTCACCCACAGGTCCCTTCTGTTCCCCGGCTGCCATCTTAAGCCTTGCAAAGCCAGGAAGCTCTGGGTGAATGTTTGCATAAGGCAAAGACACCTGAAAAGCTACAGCGAGGTGCCTCGGCCCATGGGGACAGTGCCCAGTGCCTGGGCCATCGCAGAGCCCTAGAGCCACCGTCCCACCCCAGTTAGCCTACTCCCCCCCTAGAGAAAGCCCCTTGCCTCTGCCCAGAAGAATGTCCCTAGTCCGGTTGATGTCAGGGAGCTAACTATACGGGCAGCTTGGTCACATCAGATTATTGGGCCCCAAGCCTTGTCCACGTCCTGCTGTTACGGGTGAGAGGGTGCTAGCAAAGCCCTGGCTGTGAGTGGTGGTGTCCCGGCCAGCCTCTCTGGGCCTGGGGCGGACAGCGAGGGCACTACCGCTCTGGCTCTACCTAGCTCTGCAGAGGCCCCCGAGCGGGTGGGCTACCCCCACCCGCAAGGTGAGAATGAAGCAGTGTGCCTGAGAAACCCAGGGCATGCGTCTCAGCACCTGGGCAGCACTGACCATCCCAAGTGCAACCCCCACACTCCGGGAAGGAAGAGAGCCGGTCAGAGCGGTTTCTCCCAGGACAGGGTATTCTCCCTCAACCTGAAAGAAAGGCTGGTGGGAGGAAGCTGCCCCTGCTATGCCTGGGACTCTGCACCAGTGTCTGGTGAAGACTCTGGATGTCGCTGCTGCCCTGAGGCTCAGGCTGGGGAAGGGCACAGGTGGGGGCAAAGGACACACACAGCGCCCCAGAAACTCCAGCTCCTTCACCGCCCTGCAGAGCTGTGTGTGACTCGGTCCTCCTCATGGTCACCAACATGGCAGCTCAGCCTCCGGCCCTCTCATTGCAGAAAGCGAGCTGGGGTCCTGAGGGCTCTCTGGGGCCCAAAGATGTGCCCAGGCTCAGCCCCGGGGAGCTGTGGCATGCACACACAATCTGTGCCAAGATCTATGGGCAAAGACACACGCCGCTCTGCGTCCAGTGACTGCCACGGCTCCTTGGCTCTTGTAACTGGGGGAGAATCATCGGCATGAGAAAGCAGAAGTGGACTGAGAGAATCCAAAGGCAAACCCAAGCGCTGGGGCTCACGGGGCTTCCTCGGGGTCTCCCCAAGGAGTGGCTCCCAGCACACACTGGGGGGGGGGGCGCTTGCTCCTCACTGACAGGGAAATGCACAAGTGGCGTGCGGCAGGGACACAGGCAGACCGTGCAGAAAAAGTCTGCAATGACAACATAGAAAGCAACAGTGGCCCGTGCAGAGGGACAGTGAGGGGCACTGTCCCTCGCAGCAGAGAGGGCAGTGTGTGAGGGGCAGGGGAGGTCCATCGGTATGTGTCTTTTTCCATGCTAAAATTTTCCTCATATTCCAACAATAACTACATACTGTTTGTCTACTTTGTTGAGACTTAATTTGGTAAGATTTTTTTTTTTTTTTTTTTACATAGAAATAGCATCTATAGCAATTGTCTGGTGTGGTACCATCTCACTAGAAATAGCAGGTTTTCCCAAAGCTATAGACCAAAGGCATACCCACATAGCAAAGAATCTTGCTTTATATTTCATTAGTGCTGTCAAAACCTTTTGAGGAAGTAGGATGCTCCGATACCCCTGGGACGTAAGTACATGATGAACTATTATTACAGAGCATGAGACTGTAAGGGCAGTAAAGCTCTAAAGCCTGTCACTCTCCCAAACCAGGCCACTGCTCAGCGCTTTCACAAATGCCACCCAGCGTGGTCTTTCCTAGAGCCCTGGCCATGAGTCACAGAAGAGCTAGCTGCCCGGGTCAGAGCGGCCGGGAAGCGGAACTGAGCTCTCACTCCCGACTACCTACCTGACCCTTGTTTCTTCACAGGGAAAGACAGGGTCCTCCTGGGAAGCCTCACCCAGAGGCAAGGGCCCCACAGCTCCATCTCAGAGAAAGAGCAGCATGATACACACAAGGCCCACGCAGTGCAGAACTAACCCTAAAGGGCAGTGCTTGAGGGCTAGCAGTGGATCTGAGCTGGGAGGAGCCAGGGTCCTGCGCCATCTCTGAGGCCAGCATCTTCTCGACCTTCGCATGGATGCCCTGGCTGGCACTCAGGAAGCCCTGAGGCTCCAGCTCCCACGCTCCACGCAAAGCCTCCTGTCCTCTCGGAATTCACCGCCCAGGCTGCTATACACGGCACCCTGACAGCAGTGTTCTTAGCACAGAAGCCCTATGAGTTCAGAAAATTCCCCTAGCACTTACCACCAAGGGAGAGCCTGGAACAGGGGAAACTTAAAATCAATTGCTTCTCTGCCACACACTAAGGGCTGCTCTTCCTTCCTGAGGCTTCCTATTAGCTGAGTCCACCAGGCTAGTCACACACAGCCCCATTTCATCCAGCCACTGGGGGACCCGGGGCTAGGGTGGCTGACAATGCTTCAGTGGGCACTGAGAGGACATGTGTGATGGTGGCGCCTGAAGTGCAGCAGCACTTGGGGTCCTCCTGTGCTGCCTGCCCCCTCCCCAGAACACTAGCCTTTGATGTCACAGGGCCCACAGACAGGAGAGGGGTTCTGGGAGAAGCAGTGGAGACCTGAGGGATCTCCATCTCCTGGTGCCACGGAGCACTTTCCTGGAGGCTCATGAGAGCAGCCACAGGGAAAAGATCTATGTGACACCATCACCCGCACTTAGGATAGACAAGGAGCCTGCGGTGCAAGCCACCGCTGAGCACGCACAAGGATCCCTGACACAGAGCCGCAGACCCGCCTCGGGATCCACTCCTGCAGCACTCTGCATGCTACGCCACTGCCACTAGGCCTCAGCGTCCTGCCTGGGAACGGACAAATAGGTAGAGGGGACAGAAAGAGCTGTGTGAAGGTCACAGTCCGAAGCTGGAAGACTGCGGCAAGCAGAAGCATGGCCACCCTGTGCCGGCATGGGTGTCACCCGGAGACCCCGGGCCAGACCTGCTGCTGCCTGAGTCTTGCCTACCATGGACGAAAGACTGTGATCACGAGCTCCGCTGTCACCGTGACACAGGCATGCTTCCCACATGCAAGCAGCTCACGGTGAGCGGCACACGCCTGAATCTCAGCGCTCGGGAGGCTGCGGCAGGAGGGCTGCCACGAGCTCAGCCCCAGCCCGGAATACATACCAACGCCCTGCCTCAGAAACGCACCCAGTGCCGGCCATGATCGCCGCCCTCCCCCAGATTCCTGACTCCTTTATAAAACTCTCCCATGACCCAAATATGAGGCTTTGGAAAGCTGAGCTAGAGGCCAGGGTGGATGGGGTCCTACCAAAGCCCGCCCAGCTCTCGGGACAGAGCAGGCCACGCTTCCTCACACCTGAGTTGTCACACGAGAGTGTATAAGAAATGGGGTGTGAAGGGAGGCACAGGCCGGGGCACCTCAGAGGAGGCACAGAGGAGCCGTCTAGGGACAGACACACGGCCCGCTGGGAATCCACATGCAGGGCTGGCCCAAGGACAGCTGCAGTTGACACCACAGCCTGGGTCTGTGGGCTCTGTTGGTTCTGTGGGTGTGTCCGCTGCTGCTGCTGCTGCCGCCACCGCCGCCGTGCATGGACACCAAGGCCTTCAGGACAGACTCTGGCCTCAGCCCTGCTATTCTTTCCAGGGATTCTGGAGGATCTGCCCTGAGCCCTGTGCTCTGAAGAGGCCGAATCTGCCTGCAG
Organism: Myocastor coypus; assembly: GCA_004027025.1. Lineage (NCBI taxonomy): Eukaryota > Metazoa > Chordata > Mammalia > Rodentia > Myocastoridae > Myocastor > Myocastor coypus. The sequence continues at coordinate 4,306 of PVJA010005435.1, forward strand.
GCCCTACCCGTGAATGAGAGGGAGCCTCCCCTGGGAACAATCCACATTCTCTGAAGACTCCAGGCCAGGAGGTGCTCCTTACGTTTCACTCCGCTAAAGGCTCTGGCAAGTCATCTAATTTTAAGGATGATAGGCTGGTCAGACCCAGAGCGCTTATGTGTCACTGAGTAATGTTTGCACGCAGATTGAAATAGCACTGCGCAGGAACCGGAAGACGCATCTCTTTGAAATTCTACCACAACAGTGTATCATTCCAATGTGAATATAGGCCAGGCATGGTGGCACAAACCTGTCTGCAGAGAGCTAGGACAGTAGGGCCACTGTGAGTCCCATGTCAGCCCGGGCTACACCATGCATTCAAACCCGGCATGGACCACACAGTGAGCATAGATATGCTTCATAAATCCTGAGAACATTCCACCTGTCCCTTCAGGAAAGGCCTCTGGATGTCCATCTCTAGTGTGACCAATTCTGAGGCTACCAGAGACACTGTAATGACCAATGCCAGAACATCGCCTTGCACCCGGGGCCCAGAAGCCCAGCCGCAGTCACCCTGGCCACCATGCTGTCCCTGCGGTCCCTTCCTCCCAGCCCTTCCGCCAACACCTCCCCTCCCCACCTGTCCTATCTTCTCTGAATCTGTAGTTAGTGGACCTCAGGGCCAAGGCTTGAAGAATATAAGATCATTTATTCAGCAAAATAGATCCAAGGAAATGGACAGCACCGCCCTCAGGGGCCTCACCGGGCTTGCCTTCTCGGGGACACAAATTCAGATCTGCTGAGCTTCAAGGCAGAGAAGGTACTGAAGGCACTGGGCTCTGAGAGGCTCTGGCCCTAGTATGAACTGCTAAAGTCATCACAGCGGTCATCTCATATGGCCGGTGCCCTTAAAACAAGAGACCACCTCCCCACTTCTTCTCCCACTCAGCCCAGGACATAATTCACTTTCACCCTTCCCACCGCCTCACAGAAGAACCCCAACCAGCTCCCTCGGGTATATCTGAACATCCTCTTCAAGGCCTACCCCTGGCAAAAGGCCAGAAAAGCCCCTCTTTGTCCAGTTCAGAGAATTCCTTGACCTCCCTAAATTCTCTCCATGTCCTCAAAGCAAATAAAGCCCCTTTCCCTTTTTCCTTCTGCCTCTTTCTCTGCTGCACCAAGGACCTCTCAGGCCCTGTCCCAGCCCCTTGGCAGGTGTGAGCGGCAGGGTGCCTGTGGGGTCCTTGTGGTAGTGGGGACACAGGAAGGCAGAAACTCGAAACAGAGGCAGAAGCACAGGGTGTCTTGGCGTTATGATGCTTCCATGAGACCTGAGCCCGGGAGTGGAGGAGCAAGCCTCTGAGCAGGAAATCACTGAGGAATTCAGAGCCTCTGAGGGCTGCTAAACCCTTGTCAACTTCCTGCAAAAGATCTTCCACGCTGCCACAGGCAGGGTGGCTGTGGGGCTATCAGCTGCCTTTTTTTTTTTTTTTACCTGGTAAGGAAAGGCCAGCAGCCACTGCTCATTTCCATACACAAAGGCTCAGCCCCTTTTCCTTTAAATCACTTAACATCCAGGCCCTGCAGGAGAGGTTTATGGAGCTCCTGACTGCAAGTTAACAGGGCTGGGGCCCCAACCCTGACCCACGCCTGCGGGGAGATGCGCAGAGAGCCTGCTTGTGCATTACACACAGAAATGTCCAAAGAGCCAAAGCCTTCATAATTGGGAGATTCTAACAAGTTGAATATATAGCTGTGTTTTCAGTGCCTTACACTAACAGCCTAGCTGGGCTCTCCCTTGATTGAACCAGTCAGCGCACAACTATGGAGCACACCCAGTGAGTGTGCCCAAGGCAGCCTCGTGGCTTGGGGGGGCACCTGGGCTGGGAATCACAGCGCCTACATCTCCATCCTAGCCCCTTGTGTAGTTGTTTTAGAAAGCAGGCAAAACCTTGCCACTGAAGCACTGCTTACTGGGCCTGCGGCTGAGCATGTGCTCTTCCAGAGAGAGTATATGGGGACAGCAAGCCCTGGCCTGGCTCCCACCCGCAGCGTGTCCTCTGCTCCTGGAGTCCGAGGGACAAGGTCCTCTGCCCAGCAGAGGAGGCCTGGCTAAGCTTTGCTGGTGGTGAGGGCTGGTTCCAGACCAGGAGCCCCCAGCAGCCGACTGCCTTTCATATCAAGGGACTGGGGAAACTGCTGTCACGATGTACCTGAGAGAGTAAGTTCCTGTCCTTAACAGGGAAGAGGTACAATGAGGTCTGTCCTAGGGACGGGCCCTTCTGCAAACCAGGCCGAGACAGAGGAGCACACGGTCCTCTGGGAGGCCAGGCTTCGAGGTCCTGGCCCTGTCTGTGTACACTCCCACACTACCAGGGCACCATGCCAGCCACCCACACCTGGCCTCCAGCAGTGGTCACAGACAAAGCCTGCAGGGAGACACGTGGACCACCATGAGGCCACCAGCAGGTGTGACTAGGAGCCTGCAGACACCGGATCGCATCCTGATGTGTGATTTCCAGCTCTCGCTTCAGCCATTAGAGCTGGTTTCCCAAGTGCTTAGACTTAGATCCCTTTGTTCTGGACCGAAATGTCAGAATTAAATTGAACACAGATATTGGTGCTCAACTGTATTGGTTGAACATACTACTTTAAACGTTATGCTATCTACTACGTATTGTTATTAGATAACATGGACACAGAGCCATCCATCAATCTAGCAAGACAGATGGGAGCACTAAGGACCGAAGCTCTAAAATTAATCATGCGTGTGACCTTGGCCATGCCATCAACCCCTCAGCCTCGTTTCCATAACCGCATAATGAGAAGACTCCAGCGGATCAATGCTCCTTCAGTTCTGCTGGGCGTTAGAATCAGCCAGCAGTTCCGAAACACCTCCATTGGATTACAGGCTGCACCCCTATCCCGGGCCAGCTCAAGCAGATTGTCTGGGAAGAGCAGAGCGCCTCAGTGTGAGGTTGGCCCGGGGAGGCAGAGGCGCAGCCTTCAGTGGTAGCTGAGGGCTTGAGCTCCTGCTACTCTCAAGGCCAGCTTCTCCAGTCCAAAGCACGGAGACGGGCACTGCGCAGGTCAGGGTTTGTGGCCTGCTCACGGACAGCACGCTGTTCCACCAGCTCGCATTGCACACATTCTCCAGCACCTCAGCACAACACATTTTGTACCCAGTCAGCCCTCATGGACATTGGGTATGGCTCTAACGAGCGAGGTCTGCAGCCAAGACCCCAGACAGCTGAGTCAGGGCATCTCTGCTGGGGTTCTTTAGTTCTGCAGATGAATCTGCCTGATGGAAAAGGGAAGAGCTGTGTATCCACGGTTCCCGCGCCCTCCTCCTGCCTACTTGTTTGAAAGCACAATTAGATGATCAGTACTGGTCAAATAACTCAGTGGATTAGGACACCTGCAGCAGATGCAGGGGCCCAGGGTTCAGTTCCCAGGTCTGCCATGCTGGCCCCACCCCCAGGGCTTGCTGAGAGGAAAATTGAGACAGGGTGTAGTGGCTCACGCCTGTAATCCCAGCTCTTGGGGGACTGTAAACAGGTGGATCACTATGAGTCTGATCTAGTAGTGTGACCCTGAACACCCTGTAGACCCTTCCCTAAAAAACAGAGAAAAAATATTAGATGATCAGCTCTGTCTGGTGAGCTTCCTGCCTCCTCCTCTTTCTCGACTGCACCACTACCATCTACCAGTGCCCCGGGAAGAGTTTCTGAGCTTGTCCTTGATAAGAACAATGGTGACTCAGTTGGTCTCCCTGACCAGAGCCAGGAAGGACCAGTGTTCAGATGTGACCCTTCCTACCTCTGGTGCTGGCACAAATGTGCTCCGCCTCCCAGTCTCACTCACTGATGGGTCCACGGAGTACGGCCAGGGAGTGGTGGCTGCCTGGCACTGTCTTCCCTTGGCACACACTTACCACCTTGCTCTGTTCTGGGATGCTGGGTGGGGACACCTGCACTGTCACCTGAGCTGCCAACAGACAAACACTGGGTCCCTGGGAAAGCACAAACCTGTGACCAGGTGAGAATGAGCTGAGCTCCACCTTGCTGGGTAACAGAGACCCTGGGGGACCAGGTGGCCCTTGAGGGCTGTATGGGCCAGGAAAAGTACAGCAGCCCACCCACCCTTTTATAGTCAGTCTGCATCCTCCTCCTAAAAACAGGTCCACCTAATGAGAAGCCAGGAAAAGCAAAGCTCAGAAATCTTATACTGCTACTACTCAGGACAAGACATTAGTTGGACAGATTTATCATCATGTTTTTATAAATTCCTCTACAAATAAAAACTTCTAAGATATGCCCAAGTCACTGTAGCCTCTTGAGGGAACATGTTTTTGCAATTACTTAGCCCTTCAACTTTATGCCACTCCAATTAGGTAACAGTCACCAGGTTATTTTTAGGCCAGAGCAGCACACACACTCGCGCGCGTGTGCACACACACACACACCATGCACGCAGGGCTAGACCTAGCTTATCTGTGCTCCTTTGGATGAGGAGGCAAAATCACCTCTTCCCCAGCCCCACACTTCTGCCAGATCAATAGTGCTAGCAGTGCCAAGCTGCTCTCACGGAGCCCGTGTCCGTACCGTACTGAGTAAACGCACTTAGCTCCTGATCCTGCACCAGCAGCAGCTCGCTACCGGATCACCTGTCGTAAAGGAGGAAACCAAGGGTCGCAGGCAGGTGGGAGCACCGGAGCTAGCTAGGGTCACGTGGGGCACCAGTACCAGCAGGAGCAGGGAGTCCAACCCGAAGTTCGCCCACCGCCTCTCCCCTTTCTGTTACAAAGCCTGTGTCTGGCACCCAGCCTTGGGCATGAGTCAGAAGCTGAGAATATTAAGTTAAGTTTGTGAATGTAGATAAAGATTTCACTTCACATCAGACCCACATTAAAACATTATTTTCAGTTAAAAATCCTCTAGACATCTCTGAGTGTGTATGAGTGGGGGGGTCTTGTTCATTCTTCCTCCCGAGAACAACACTTGCTCTGATTTCTGAGCGTGCTATTCACGCTCTTACCTCATTCCCGACCCCCCAGCAAATGTCTGTGTGAGCAGAGCACAGCTGTGGTCTAGACCACAGCTCACTTGCAAGCTGCTGGGGAGTCCAGCAGTACAAAGGTAACGCATAGCCGAGGCTTCTTCCCTGGGAAGCCGCCCAAGCCAGTTCCATGCCTATGCCTGCCCTCACCTCCCACCAAGCACCTCTGGTCCCGGCAGCCCAACCAAGGCCATCGCTCTGGGTCAGTCAGGAGGCCAGGGCTCTGTGACTGACACCAGCGACCCCAAACGTAGCCCGGGATGCCTGACCCCTCCCTGCCCTCTGAGGACTGCTTGTTCTGACACTTGGGACCCTGTCTTTGAAAATCACTGGACAGGAGCGTGGCCCTGGGGTAGCTGGCAGTGAACACACCAGGCTACTCCGTACATTAGCCTTAGCACAACTAAGTTTAAATATGAAGTCTTAGCAAGCCATATTTAAGTATATCCAAATGTTGTCTATGCTATAAAACATTTCAAGAAGAGAGAGAGTGAGAGAGAGAGAGAGAGAGAGAGAGAGAGAGAGAGAGAGAGAGAGAGAGGAGAAAGCAAACAAGGAAATCATTATTGGTTGCCAGGGAAGGGGGTATTCACCCTACATGCTCTAACGTCTCTAAACAGTGTTACTTATGATAAAGAATCTAAAGGCATCTCTCATCTTCGGAACTGAAGCAGCCGATGGGCTGCCGGCACCAGCAAAGGACAAATCAATTCTGTTCCTGAGCCGAGTTGTGCTGGGAAAAAAGGAGGCCTCCCGGGTCACATCCAGCTTGGGGCGCTGGTTCTGAAAGGCCCAGGCTGGCCTAACAGCCTTCTTCTGTGTGGTCAGGAGCCCAGCGACAGGCCAGGCGAAGCACTCCGTAACCCTGCGTGATGCTGAGAAGCCTCGACTATTTATTCATGCGATCGTTCTCGTGGGGGTGCGCAGAGGCTCAGGCTGGACACGCTCACTCCTCAGAAGATGATACTAAGCCGGATTCAGATTCGGGTCACACAGGGTGGGAGCCGTAAATCAGAGCGAGGACGTAATCCCAGGGGCTTCCGGCGCTCATCAGCTCTTCCCAGCCTGACGCAGCGTTACTAAAACAGCAACCAGCAGCCGCTTCACTTGACAGGCAGCACCACCATGGACAGCCTGGCACGAACGGGGCAGAGCCCTGGGCAGCGAGGGTAGCAACCAGTGTTTACAAACACAACCAGGCGCTCAGCCGGGACAGGTATAAATTACTCGAGACTGCACTGAAATCCCCAGAATAAACGCACCAGGCCTTACATGTGTTTCCCTTATCGCCTCACCACCCCCGCCACCGCATCCGCTCTGCCAAAACGGTACCACTATCACCCCTCCGAAATACAATCTTACATCACCAAGGGACAGGGTTCCTAAAATAAACCTCACAGGGAAGCCAGGCCAGGACGGCCTGCTGGACCCACGCAAGCACCAGGAGAAGCTGCTGACCGGGCCTTGAGAGACGCCCCCCGCATCGGCCTCAGCGGTGCTGCGGGATTCCCGACCCGCTCACCCGGAAGCAGGAGCGGCTCGAGGCGCTGGAATACCCATCCGCCTGGCCTGCTCTGGGCCAGTCCCCCAGCAGATGCCCGGTGAACCACAGTGACAGTCCTCAGAATGCACCACCTCTGCACCTGAGCTATACATGGTCCACCAAATTCCTAGGTATTTCATGAAAAAGCCCTCTCCCCCAAATTACAAAGAATCCAACCTCTACCACCAGAGCGCCTTCTGAAGCAACCGCCTCCGAGTCTGCCCAACCTGAAAATGCCCAGGCATCCCTGCGGCCGCCCGTGGTGAGGTCAGCGCCGTCCGCCCCGCCCCACAGGGCAATCTTACCCCTGCTCCAGGGGCGGCCGGCTGCCTGGCACCAGCTGTATCCACGGCTCAGTGAGAGAACCCCACTTCACAGAGGTGCCAAGACACTGTCCTCTCACCTCCCAACAGGCCCAGGGCACATCAGAGGGACAGGATCTGCCCCTCTCCATCAGCCTACAGTCCAGCTCAGAGCCATCCAAACTCACGTTGCTTGACGCTTTTCAGTCTGTGAAGACGCAAGGAGCCTGCTTTTCGTGGAGAACACGAACTCTACAGGAGAAGTGAAGCCAGCAACACTCTCTGTCCTTATTCCCTGTGACAACTGTCACAAAGGGACTGTATTTCTTCCTCACCTGGGAAAGACAAGCCTGGCCAAGATTAACCTGGGGGAACAACAGCAGGAGGAGCCTGCGGGGAAATGCTAGAATCCAATCTCATGCTAAAACAGGAGTAGGATGCAGATCTCAAGGTGGCAGATTCCACCCTGGGTGAGACTCCCAGGAACTTCCCCAGAAATGGTGCCTGCAGTCCCAGGCCTCTCCACATAGGGCCGAGATGTTCTCCTTCGCCGGAGACTACTCCGCTGAGAAAGACAGGGTGGTGAGCTTGAGGGTGACGAGGAGAGTGGCAAGGGCAGTGACAGCGGTGGGGGCGCTGCCTGCGAGGGGGCAGGGCTGTCCCCCAGAAGGCAGGGCAGAATGACACCTCAAAGACAAGGACAAACCGCCCGGCCCCCAAAGGGATGCAGCAATTTAAACATGCGCAGTGATCAGGGCAGCCAGTGCCCCTCGGCTTGGCGCATCCAGGAGTGGCTGAGCCAGGCCCCAGGAACCACTGGCACCTTGATCACAACCCAAGAGGAAGAGAGAAGAAGGCCTCCGCCAGGTAGAAGGCGCCATAGTGGAGAGGAGGCTGTGGGGACCCTGGTGGGCACAGGCAGGTGTGAGACTTCCCTGCCAGGCAGGCAGCCCTGCCACAATGAGCCCAGAACAGGGGCTGAAAATCTCCTCAGGCTCAGCTCCTTCGACCTCAGTCATGCCAGGACCCATGGACAGGGAAAGCCACCCACCATGGACTCTTGGGAGCAGCCACAATACCAGTTGGTGAAGCCCAAAACTACCATGGGCTAGGGAATGCGTCACAACAATGCCTTGTCTCCTTGGAGATTAGGCAGAGGGATGGACGCAGGGGTGAACTTTTCTCCTTCACGAGGGCCTTCACGCAGATCTCTGCCCTTCTCGAAGGTCACTTTAGCAACCACCCAAAAGCCAGGGAAGCCAGAGAAGGGAGAAAGCGGAAGAGCTCCCCACCCCCAAGAGCAGCTCCCTCCAGGGGTCCTGCAAGCCGGCACTGTTGGTCCCTCTATCCCATCGACACTGCTAGAGGTGAAAGACAGTAACACTCACCCGGCCCAGAGACCAAGCAGGTGCCCAGCATGGCCCCCTTTAGAGAGGCGGCCTGGTCTGATCTGTGGCATGTGTCAGAAGCCAAGGCCAGGCTAGGACTCGGATCTTCCCACCTCCTACCCAAGGCATTGTTCTTACAGTGGCAGAACACACCAGAGTAGGCATGGAGTTGGGCAGAAAGGCCACGTTGGGCGCTGGGTGGGGCAGGGAGAGGGGCTGGCAGGCGGGGTGGGGGGCATTACCTTTCAACACCAAGGGCTCTTTGCCTTCTCTCTTGAGGGACTCAAGCACTATGTGGAGAGGCTGCGAGGGCATCACCCGGCTGGGCTCGTTGGTGTTCTCATCGTAAACTATGATTTCTTTGGAAAAGATCCTCTTGAAAGAGTCCTTGCCTTCCCTGCAGGAAATCAGGTCCAGAACAGTGATCTTGCCCTGCTGCAGCCTGCGCCGGCTGATCTTGTCTGCACAGTTGATGTGCACAGCTCCCTGGATGTGGCTCTTGTTGTACTCCATGAAGGGCCTGCAGTCGATGATGACAGGGCCCTGGCTGGGCAGGGGGCTCTTGCTGCCTTTGGTCATCTTCCTGGCCAAGTCATTGGGGTAGATGATTTTGATGCTGGCTAGCTGCTTGGGGGTCCCTGCCACAGGGCTGCCCACCCCACCCGGTAGACTTAAGGAGCCTGCGTCCTCATTGTTGTTGACCATCTGGTTGGCAGGGCAGGTGGCAGCGGTTCCAACAGCAGCGGCAGCTGTGCCCACAGCAACGGCTTGGGTCTGGGCCTGGCTGTCCTTGTCGTAGGCTGCCACAGCGCAGCAACCGGTACTGCTGCACCCACAACTCAGGGAGCGGGCAGAGCCGCTGGGTGAGGGCATATACGTCAGATTCGCAGCCTGGAGGGGCACGACGGTAGTGGCAATGACAGACGGGCGGCTGCTCCTGCCAGGGGTGCAAGAGCCAAGGGAGTTAGAGTCTAAGCAGAGGCTGAGATCCCGAGGTCGGGCGGGCCTGGGCAGTGCTACTACTACCCTGTCATCTAAAGGAGACGGAGGCATGAGGAGGCTGAACGCTGGTAACTCAAGAAGAACTCAGGAGTCTGCAAAGAAGGGGCAGGGGACAGAAAGAAGAAAGTCACCACATAGCACACAAACGGCAGTCTCATCCAGTCCCTGGAGGGAGCTGTTTCCTACCTCTGAGTAAAATGCAAAGTGCCCTTTGTCACAGCCTCTGGAGCCTGACTCCCATTCCAATGGATCCAAGTGGATGCGGGGGGGCACACCGGACACCCTGTCTACCTGTCTCCTAAGGCTTCCCTGACACTGGACTTCATGTTACCGATGTTAATGAACAACCTTTAGTGGATGGTATCGAAGTTCAGCTTCCAGAAGGTGAGAGCTCAAAGAATCCGGAAAGCTGCCAACAGAAGGGAGCTGTTCTCCTAGGCAAATGGGCTGGCACGGCAGAAGCCCCATTTGCGTACCCTCTCGGAGGCTTGCCATTTCATTCCTTCTCCTGATGCAATTCAGAGATGACCAAGAGCACTGGCCAGGCTCACAGAAATACACAGCAGCTAAATATACCTCAGGCGGATGTCAACTTTTTACAGATCAGGATGAAAGACTCCCGGGAGAGAACCAGCTTAAGGAAGGTTCCTTCACTCCCCGTCCTCGGGTCATCTGAACACCTCAGCGGAGTCACAGTAGTACCGCATGTGCTCTCTGATACCCTCTTAGGCATGCCCTCTCTGGGCATTTCACCCTTGAACTGCCACCTAGTACGTTAAAGTGAAGCCTCGAGCTGGTGGAGGAGCCAGGTCTGGACCCTGAGCCCCGGCAGGTCTGTCACCTGCCAATACCCTGCCCCTGCCACACACACCTGGCCTCTGACGATAGGATGGACTCTGTGGCCTTCCCTGCCCTTTGGTCTCCCACCCAGGGGAGGCAGCTGCACTGCGCAGGTTCAGCCCCACAACACCAGGAGCTGGGGTCCTTCGCAGACACTGCTGCCCAAGGCTCCCTGGAGGAGACCAGGGAAGGGCAGGGGGTAGGAACGGCCCCCTGCCCCTGTGGGCACTGGACGCCTGCAGGACCCTGCTGGCGACTGCGATCAGACATGCACCCAACCATGAAACCAAACCCCAAGCCACCCTGAGCGAACTTCAGGAGCTATCAGGAGAAATGTCATCTATCATCTGTCTACACAGGGCCATCACCACTCTCTGACAGGCAGCCAAAGTGTCACAAGCGGAATCCACGCACCCACCGCAGGGCACACGCACACCTGACCGGGTTTCAGCCAGCACCTCTCGATGGGAGCTGAGACCAGCCTCCCGCCTCCCTCCCCACCCCCTTACGTAGTATTTTTTGAAGAACGAGTACTATTCCAGCACGGGCAACTGTTTTGCCGCTGGACCGGGCTGGCAGCAGAAGCCTGCCGTGGTGGTACCCAGGGGGCATTCTGGACCAGCTCGCCAGCCTCTCGGCAAGGACGCACCCACGGGCCTGCTCCCAGGACGCCCAGGACCCCTGCCTGGGCCAGCGCGCGGGATGGGCTGCATCCCTGCAGCAGAAAGACTGGCAGCCCCGGTCCGAGGACCTAGCTCGCTAGGGTAGGGCCGGGAAGAGCCCCGGCGCACGGAGAATGCTCTTCCCCATTCGCGGCACCCACCGTCCGGTCCTCGGCACGCAGCGGGTTCGCCTGCCGGCGACCAAACTGCCGCAAAGCATCCCAACAAGCCAGGCTCCCTCCGGCCCGGCAAGAGGACCGCAGCGTGGGCGCGTAGGGCCCGGGCAACACCCCGCGGTCCTGCGTCCGCACAGCTCCCCTCTACTCCTCGCGTGCGCACACACACGCACACACGCGCGCACAGTCACACACACGCACAAACAAAAATGCACACACACACACACCGCCCTGCGTGGCCGCGGGACTTCCACTTACTTCCTTGGTCGGCGCAGAAGTGCACTGCCGGGCGCTGCGCCTCTGCCGTGGACCCGCGCGGGCGGCCCATTCACTCAGCTTCATTGAGCTCCAGCAGCAACATAGTTACTTTCTCTTTTGCTACACTGTAAATGTAAGATTCCGAGGGGGAGGGCCGGTCGCCGACCTAGGCCGCCTTAGCCAATCCGAACCCGGAGAAGGCGGACCGCCACTTCCCCGAGACCGGCGGCCAATGGGAGGCCGGGGGCGTGCCGAGGGCGGGGTCTCGCGGCGTATGGGCGGGCCTGTGGCCCTGCGCCCCCGGCCTTGCTGCCGAGATGGGGGAAGTGATGTCATTGGCAGCCAATCAGAGCCTTGAAAGGGCTGGCGGGCAGCTGCTCTCTATTTACCGGGAAGCCTGGCAGCCCGCCGTTAACCCTTCCCGGCCCGGGGTCTGGAGCTGTAGTCGCTTATGGTGGAAGTGGTTCCCTCCACTCGCTGGGCCTCCGAGATCCCGCATCCCGCGGACACCCCGTACCCGCGGACACCTAGCATCCCAGAAACGCGGCACTTCCTCACGCACGACGGAACCACCCCGCAGCAGAGGATAGCAGGCATATCCGTTTTTCCTCCGGACTCAGGCAGAAGACGAGAGCCCTGTGGCTGGTTTTCATAAGCGAGACTGTGGCTCCTCTCCGTCCCCAGGGGACGGTGGGCCAGCAGATATCACTGCCAGCTCGGCTGCCCTAGCGCGCAGCGCGGCTGCAGCACTAGCCTCCAAATCCGCCGCTCCCCCTCTCCGGGAAGGTCCGGCCTTCAGCTCGGTACCTGGGCAGAACCCGAGCACTACCCCCTGCTCCCCCTCCGCGGGACTGCTCAGAGTAGGAGCCACAACGCGGCCTTCCTCCACTGAGCTGTCTTTCGTCCCCACTCCCGCAGCCCGCGCCAGGACGGCCTCCGGGAGCGTGTGGATCGGGATCAGGCCCGAGCCTAGGGTCTCCAGCTACGCTGAACCGGCTGGAGGCGCCTGGGGCCGCCCACACCGCCTCGCTCGTGCGGTTCCTGGCCGCGGCCAGCAGAGGAATCGCAGCTCAGCAGACAAGCAGGCGGTGGCCCTAGTTGTCTAGGAAAACCTAGGGAATCTACCAGGAGGCTGCTCTGGAAGACCTGAGCGGTGGTGAAGGCACTGGAGTCCATACTCCAAAGATTCTTACGGAAACAGAGCTGCTCCTGCCCCACTCAGGCTCCACTAGGGCTCCAAGGGACGAAACACGAAATCATTGCGCACTGTGGATTGACTTGCCTGCGGGTTTCTCCCTTACCTAATGGCAGGTGTCTAAAGGCTTACTTAAATATGCTGTGCGAGCTGGTCAGGAGGCACCAGCTGCCGCTGGCTAGCTGTTCTCAGCCTAGATGTGGAGAAAGCCGGGAGCACTTTGCACCCTGCGCGCACATGCTCACGCCTGTGCTGCAACTGGAGTTGTAACACACAACCCGGTTTGTGCAACACCCCCTGCCCCACACTCACAGTCGCCCCTCAGTGATAACTGCATCCCCTGGTGACCCTCCAGGTGGGTCCTGGCTGCTTTCCACAGAAAGCGTCAAGGAACTTCCCTGAGGGCCAGGTTGAAAGGCTTTATCGCCTCTGCTTTAAAAATGGTCACTTGCTCAAGACTGCACACTTCTGAGTTATGGTTCTGGCTCAGTTGTTCCCTTGTTCATCCACTGGACAGTTAAGACTCCACCCAGCTCAAAAGCAACAGAAAAGCCTATTTGTGCAAGTCCCCAGGGAAACACAGACTCCTGGTTGACAGAAGGTGCTCAGCACAGGGCCGCCCACCTGCCACCGTGCTCGGACATCAGCGTGTGGTCCCACGTTCCTTCAGCCACCCTAGTTCTGCCCCACAGCAGGGGCGGGTGCAGCTGCGGGAGAGGGCTTCTGCTCCAAAGTCTCCTAAAGGGACAGTGACTTCAAGACGAAATGCAGCTCATTGCATGGGGCAATTATTTCACAGTACTTTCAAGTCCTGAGTTATAATAATTCAGTTAACTAAGAATCTAGGGGAACACCTGCTCAGAGACCTCCTTTTGCCCCTCTTTCAGGCAAGAGCTTTCTTTTGCCCAATGCATGTATTCTACTCATTAAAAATAAGTCTAAATCATCCAGGCTGAAAACCTGAGGAAGATGGCAAAATTCCTCATCGGTCATAGGACACGCAATATAGAATAACTGCCAGATCATAGGTGCGCATGAAGATGCAATCATTTCTTCAGTTAGGCATTTCTTGGTACATTTCTGTGCAGATTATAGAGTGGTAGAAAAAATCAGATCATATAGAAGAGTTTCGCTCCAGGCACTGCTCTCTGAGCTCCTTCTATGCCTGCAGGGGTGATTTAGCTTGTTTCTGAGTCCAGTTAGGCAGTGAACATGCCTGCCTGCAGGTTTCAATTTGCAATTCCTTCAGCCAGTGGCCACGAGCCTTAACTGAGTACCAAAACCCAGCAGTCTCCGTGAGCACGTTGAGCTGCAGAAAACCATGGGCAACCTCAGCATGTCTGGGTGCCCTAACAGTCGCTCTGGGCTGCAGCTTTGCTCCTACAAATATCTCAGGCAAAAGTACCCTGCGTTCCTGTCAAGACAGGAGGACAACTGAAGAAGCCCAGGCAGGGGGCCAAGAGACAGAGCGGGGAGTGTCAAACAAGTGCGTTACTTAAGTTTCTTTCCTGAGTTACACTCCAATGGGGAAGCGTCTGTGATGATGTCGCCAACCTGCTCCTTAAGGTCAAGATAGATTTCAAAAGATTGTAAGCTTACAGCAGCAAAAGGTTTAGAGAAAACTTAGTCATCTTAAGTCCCAGGATAAAGAAGCTATTAAGTCAGCAGAGAACAGGGGATGAACTGTGGTCAGAAAATTGTGGTAGCAGCAATCAGGTCAGTGATCAAGGGATAAGATGGCTGGGGTCAGGGTGAGGTCAGTGAGGCCAGGGTGAGGTCACTGTGGCCAGCCCCAGGAGCTGTCCTGCAGCAAGCTCCAGACCAAGGAAGGAAGCACCAACGGGGAAGTGGGAAGTGACGGCAGCAGCGGTGGGAGGCAGGGCTCTTGGATGGGAGGAAGAAGGGGCTCCTCCCCTCATGCCCTTGCCTTTCTGCCATTTGTGCATATGCAAAGGTGGAAGGAAGCAGAGGCCCGACCCTGATCAGGCAGGGAAATAGAACAGCCACACCTTCCTCTGGGGCTTCTCAGCCACTGGAACCCTGGCACTTAAAGTCTGTTCCGTGTGAAATGTTTGGTCACAGAGGGGTGAGTGCCACCCCTCTGTAACCAAAAGGATGGAGGCAAGCAATGTGCTTTGTCACTGTCCACAGCATGGGACCAGAGACCTGAGGTCCAACCCCAGGCCAGCTGCAGGCTCTGGGCCATGGACACTGTGTCCAAGGGTCCAGCGTGAAGCCATGTGGCAGGTTGGTCTGCACTGAGAGGTGCCTTGAGGTTCAAGTACCACGCAATATGCTGGATTTTGTAAATTTTATATACAAATGTAAAATACCTCAGTTATTTTATATTGAGCGCACATTAAATTGCTTATATTTTGGCTATATCAGGCTAAATGTTTGTAAAATAAATTTTACATATGTACTTTTTACAGAGCATATGCTTAATTAAAAAAATTCCAGTGACATTTTGCCTGTTTCTTTTGGACAGCAGAACATCCCATTGCTTCTTGGCCAGAGCCACCAGAACCACAGAAGGTTGGGTCTGGTTGGGTCTTCAGAGCCTATCTAGGCCACTGGTCCTCGGACTGGGTCAGGGAAACCGGAGGGACAAGACCAACCTCTCCTCAAAGCATTGCTAAAGCCAGGTGTGGTGTTTCATGCTTGTAATCTCAGTACTCTGAAAGCAGAGGCATAATCCGTGAGAGTTCAAGGCCAGTTTGGGCCGCATGATGAGACCCTGTCTTACAAAACAGCAGCAGCAACAACAAAACATGGCCCTGCTTTCCTGATGCACAGAAGGGACTGGCCTGTGGAGACCCCAAGCTTCCTGCCTTCATGAAGCCAGCAGATGCCCTTCCTGGGCCGCTGCTCCTCCTCTTCCTTCTCCTCTTCCTCAACTGACCACAAAGATCTCTGCTGCTCTTCTTGAGAATTCAGGCAGAGGATGTGGACTGCCAACATAAACTCACATTCATCACAAAAATGATCAGCCAGCACTGAGCTTCCTGTAGTGGGCCCAGCAGCACCTCGTGAGAGGATGAGCTGTTATTAATTCCTTATGTGGCTGCCTAAAGACCATGAAGGCTTCCCTTTCCAAACTCAACAGCTATCTCCCACTGCTGGGAGACACCCTCAGAACCAGAGGTCTCTGGGTCCCTGTGTCTGACTGTGCCATCCAGGCACCATACGGTGCAAGGTTGAGGGATTAGGGCACCTCTCAAGCATGCCCACCCTAACCCTTACTGGCTTCAGGCCTAGTGCAGGGGGAGCATGCTTAATCTGAAGTCAGTAACACTCCAGAACCCCACAGGTTTTTAAATGTTTTGGGGTACAAGGTCTCACTATGCAGTTCCAACTGACAGCGATCCTCCCCCTATAGGTTTTGAACACTGAAATGATGTCACAGTGGAAAATTCCACACCTGACCTCATGTGATAAATGGCAGTCGAAACACAGGTGCACTAAACACAGAGTGGAAAACTACCTGCAGGCTGTGTACAGAATGGGGATCTATACATAAGGTTTGTGTTTAGACTTGAGTCCACCTCCTGGACATCTCCTTATTTATATGCAAACACGCTGAAACCCCACACCTGCTTTTAAGCATTTTGGACCCAGGAGAGAAAAGGTCACCCACACTGAAGCACCCAGAGTCACAGTGCACCATTTTTACACGGCGAACCAGTTCCTTTAGGTCACCAGATGGGCCATAAGGAGCCTCCTGGGTCTTCACAAGTGAATATTCTTGTAACCTATCCTAAAGATCTGGGGTTCAGAAGTGGGATTATGGCAGGCAACGTTGCCTGAGTGCTGTACCCTGTGCCTGGCACTGCTGGGACTCACGCCAGCTCACTTAAACCCTCACATCCATGCTGGAGGTACTGAGGGGGAGGTTACCCAGGGAGGTGGCTGCCATTGTCCTGTGCACAGAGGGCAAAGGCATGGCAGGACTGGGCCCTGCCAGCAGGAAAAGCGAGGGGACAGGAAGGAGGTGACCCTCAGCTCCAAGGGGTGGGGTGGGGAGGGGGTGAGGACCACAGGGGACAATGGGGGTCTCCCAGAGCCTGGCATCCTCAGTGCAGCCCTGGAAACCAGAGCTCTGAGAGCTACGTGACACGTGCTTCAGCGTTGGCAAAGCTCTTCCCGCCCTAGGAAACAGAGAGCACAGGTCAGTTGCCAGCAGCTCCTTGGGTCCTTGGACTGCCTCCGGCTTGTCCCAGTCACGTAGCTGGGGCTTCCTCCTGCCGTGTAGACACCGGAACCACCCAGACTCACCCATCCCTCTCTCTGCCTGCATCCGCTTCTCATGCCCTTCCATTCCCTTCTCAGATAGACAAATGGCCACCTCATTCACCAGCGCCAGCCAGGAGAGCAGGGCAGGGGTCATCGTCCTGTTTATCCTCACCGAACCCATGCTGCCTGGTCAGCTAAGTCCCCAGAGAAGCTCCCCAGGGTCCCCTGTGCTGTAGTCCTTGTCATCACCGCTGTCTTAGTTACTTTTTACTCATTGCTGGGACAAATATCCAACACTCAAAATGAAGGAAGGAAAGGTTTATTTAGCTCACAGTTCATGGAGGTTTCAGTCTGTATCCGGCTGGCCCAAGGCTGAGTGGAACAGGGCAGAGAGCATCCAGTGCGTGGCAGCGGAACAGCGACAATCACAACAGAGGAAACCGACCAACTCGGGGAGCAGAGAGCAACAGCTCCAGTCTTTATATTCCTATCAGGCTCTCTGCCTTAGCATATCTGCCCTAGACCACACCCATAGTCCAAGCCCTACTCGGATCGACAGTCCCATCAGTATTAAACACATAATCCCAGGAATCACGGATCAAGTCTCAATCTATAGAAGTCCCCACCCAATGACTACACGTGCCTTTGGGGGGACAACTAGACATAAACCATTACAACCGTGTGTCCAGGCCACCCCAAAGGGGCTGAACATTGCTGCAGGCACAAGCGAGGCTCTGCACACTGTCCCTCAAGATCTGCCCAGCACTCATGGGACTCTTGCCCCCTGGCTCCTCTCTCTGTGGCCCCACTGCCCTTGAACAAGCCTGGTAGCCCCCCGGCTGCTCCTGCTAGCCAGGCCCTTGGAGCCGGTCCCTTTGCCCTTTCATGGTCTCTGAGAGTCTGTGTACCTTTCTCCCCTTAGTGAGATTTGTGGCTTAGGCCTCTATTTCCTTGGTTTTCTGGCCCCAAAGAGACTCACTTTAACCCAACATGCAGCACAGCCGGCACACAATACATGTTCCCTGAATGAGTAAAAGGCTGCCGGGCAGAGAGGAACGCTTCGGTGGCCCCTCTGCGACAGAGCTGGTGAAGCGGAGCATGCAGTGCTGCCCACCTCGGTCAGGGTGGCCCCAGAGCTGGAGCTAAGACACGACCACAGATCTGGCTGGGCTGGCCAGTAGTGCGTGCCCGAGCAGGCCGGGTGGGGACATCCTCCCTGGCTGCCCTCTTCATTAGACAACACTGCCTGTGGGTCACAGACAGACACAGGGACGGGAAACCTGCACAGCCCGCTGCAGCCCCCACACAGATCCTGGCCAAGACCCTGTCCTGCTTCAGCCCCTAGGCCACAGCTCCGCTCCGCTGGCCGCTGACTGACATAATTATTATCACCAGAAACTAATTTTAGAAAGAACTGAAAAGGAGGCCGTGGGTGATTGAAGCTCTCATAATAACATTTCTAAAAGTTTGGGTTAATGAACCTGGAATGCACATAACAGAAAGGAGGCTTCTGGTGTTGAGGAAGTAGTACCTCGAATCAGATCAGCCAACATTTTCTGCTGGGGAGGCAGGCAGGGTAGAGTGATCACAGGCCCCTCAGGACTCCTTAGAGGAGAGGAAGGGGCTGTAGTTTTACGTGGAGAGTTCCTCTGAAGACACTGTGTCCAGCTTGGCCCTTGTGCGTGTCAGTCTTGAGCACCAGGTGAGCTTCCTGTCCCGCGGAGCTTGCTGCTTCCGGTCAGACGTGCTCACAGGTAGCCAGGGCACATAGTGTTCCTCACCACGCCTGGGCTCTGCACAGAGCCTTCACACCCTGTGTCGTTGGAACTGCACAAGGGCCTGTGCTCCATGCTGCTGCTGATTCTGCAGGCAACCACGCAGGCAGTCGCAGAGGGACTGTCACTTTGGGCTCCGCGTGTCAGCATTGCGCCCTGCTGGCCGAGCTCACCTAGGGCCTCCTCGAAGAGGAGGACAGACTCGGTAAGGCAAGCAGTGGCTGACTTCCTGGACTGATCCTTAATTTTCATACACAGGTTTCTACACTCAGGTGACCATGACACTGTCTGGTGGCTTTGCTATCCTGAGAAAACATTTTCAAAGCTCCTCCTCAGACACACGCATTTTCAAAGCTCAGATGGCAGGTGCTTAGCGGAGCAGGCATAGTCTCCTTCCCTCTCTGATGGAGAGACTGATAGGAAGCCAGGCGGGAGAGCCACAGCAATGAGAGCTGGCCACAAGAGGAAAGCAGACAAGCAGACAGGCCAAGGAAGGAGCGCCCAGCTCTCAGCCTGCGGACGAGAGCCCTCAGGCAGAACCTCCTCCTCCTCTGACCCTGAGGGCGGCAGGCTCCAAGCTGCACACCGACCACGCCCGGTCTTGGCAGACCCTCAGGGGTTCGGCCTTCACTCTGCTGAGACAGAGCTGTGCTATCCGAGGTGCCAGGGTCAGGGCCACACCCAGCATGGAGTTCGGCCCTGGGTAGGAGAACAGAGCACAGCAAGGTCTGTGTCCTGACTTCTCCAGGGCTCCTCGCACGTGGGGTGCTGAGGCCCAGACTGTAGGAGCCGAGTCCCTCGAGGTATGCAGCAACTGGCCATGCTAGGGTGATGCCCGTGAGTTTAGCTTCTTTCCACCCAATCTGTCTCCTGAAATAATTTCCTTCATGGAACCTAACAGAAAGGCCAGGTTGCCACGCTCCTTTAGTACACGCCTAGAAATCCTTTACTACACTAATTTTCCAAGAAAGAGGAAGGAAACTCAGAGAAATGAAATGAGTTATTCAAACTAATAGGGAAAGTAAGTTACTGGGGCTGGGTCCAGGCTTCCACCTGCTGCCAAGCCTTCTCAGGGGGTTTGATTTGGTGTTCGGGGTAGCTTGACTATCAAGAGACTCCTGCACCAAGTGACTGCCTAGGTGTTGGGATGCTGGCCACAGAAAGGGGCATCTGCTTGTGGGGTGTCCTGTTCCATACAGGAGACAAATTTGACTATTCAGAGCCTGTTTGCAGGCTCAGGGTCCCCTGGGGCACCTGGGAAAGACCAGGAGATAAAGCGCGCATGTATAAAGCAGGGCTAGTCGCAGTGCCCAGCTGCTGCCTAGCAAACCCTTTTTTAAAAAAAATTATTATTACTTTTAATAAGCGATAATAATATAAGAGTTTCAAAACATGTTAGTAGTATGTTCACAATAATTGACACATTGCATATTGTCCTCATAAAAGCTATACAGAGCACAGAGTGTAGATGTGATAAATTTTCTAATCGATATTGGTAGAGAAAAAAACAAGAAGAAAAATTTTTCTTCTCTTTGAGCTAAGAGGAAGTAGTTGTATACATAGTCCGATGTTCCTTATTTGCATTGGGTTACCAGTGAAGCTGGCAATGTTGAAGGCTGTTGATTTAAGCCTCTTACAGCTCACCATACTAATCTAGTTCTGCACTTTATGCCTCATATTTAAGCTTTTCTGCTGGGTGATCCAGGGCAAGTGAAAGCAAGACCTGTCTAACAAAATTTTCATCATTTGTATTTTCCAAGGTCAGATCTCCTCAGGATTAGCTTTTCAATCAAATACAGTGCTTTGTAGAACTGTTGTCTGTGTCAGCCATTGGAACAAGTCACAGCCATTGCTTGACCAGTTTGCTTTCTGTGAAAGCCTGAACGTTTTCTCCCTAGGTGACTCTCCCTAGGCACACTATACTTCACTTATCCCTTTCCTCTGAGGTCCCATAATATCCTTAACCAGAAAATTTGGGAAACCCCTGAGTTATAGGATGTTACAGCATAGGTTCTCTTATGTCCTACATCCTCACTGACCTTGAAGGGCTAGGGCCAAAGTGTTGGCTATCCTGGTAGCCCTTCTTTTTCTCCAATGTTTGGTCTGTTAACTTACATTCTCAACCCTCCAACAGAGATCCTCCTGACACTCTGACTGTGATTCTGCCCAGACTGGGGGCCCTGATTGCCTGTCATGGGCTCTGCTCTGCCACTGATTAATTTCCTTCGCCTTGAGAGGTACACACTTTCAGTCTCCAGAGGGTGGGGCGCCTGGCTCTGCAGCCTCCTGGTGCACAGGTAGCACTCAGTAACATCTGTTGACTGAATAATTAACTGGTCTTCAAGGAGGGAATTCCTGCTTGGCCCCCCTGCCTGAGACATCTGCTCTCCAGTACTTGGCTGCCAGCTGCCAGCCATCCCCCTTCCCCTCAGCTGGTGCAGGCTGCTGGTGCCACCTGAGAAGCCCGACTTTGCCATCTGCTCCCAGGTTCTGAGCAGCCCCTGCTGGGGCAGAACGTTCCCACCTTCTGAGTTGTTCCTGGAGCCTCCCATGCCAGCTATCAGTTATCTTCCCCTGCCAGAAGCTGCCACACTTAGCCTTACTGTCTGGAGCTCTTTGACCCTCACCTCAGGCAGGATTTCCCTCTGTGGTACCAGGTGTCTGAACCTCACCCTCAGAGCAATGCGGATGACCCTGCTCCTGTGGGCAACAGCGTCTTACACCTGTCCAGCACAGAGGGTGCCAATTGCAATCGCCCTCCACACAGGTAAGGGCAGCTGGGCTTCCATAGCCCCTGCCACACTAACAGTGTTCCCTGGGAAGGGTATCCACAAGCTAAGTTGTCACAACGCCATGGAGACAGGACAGGCCTGTAGCTAGGGGCTCAGACTTCAGAATCTGACTTGAGATCTGGCCTGTGACTTTGCATTTCTTGCATGGCTGCGGGCATGTGACTGGTTTTGCCACAGTTTAATTTTTTCGTTTTTAGAGTTAGAGAAACAGGCCAGGCATGGTGGTGGTGGTGTACCCCTGTAATCCCAGGACTTGGGAGGCTGAGGCAGGAGGATTGGTATGAGTTTGAGACCAGCCTGAGCTATAAAAGTGAGCTGAAGGCTAGCCTGAACTGCATAGCAAGTCCTTGTCTCAAAAAGACAAAATAGCCGGGCGTGGTGGCTCGCGCCTGTAATCCCAGCACTTGGGAGGCTGAGGCAGGAGGATTGGTGCGAGTTCGAGACCAGCCTGGGCTACAAAAGTGAGCGCAGGACCAGCCTCAACTGCATAGCGAGACCCTGTCTCAAAAAAAAAGACAAAATAAATAAATAAATAAAGTTAGAGAAACAGAACAGAACAGCATCTGCCTCTGAGGAGAGAAATGACTGCTAGATGGAAAAAGTTGCTCAGGGCGTGGTACAGACTATAGACACAGTAAAGTTTTGTGTATAAAGAGGAGGAAATGACTGCTTTGAGAGGGGGCAGTGGAAACCAGAGGCGTAAGAGAAAACCAACTGCCCACGTGGATGGGCAGACAGAGATAAGAGATGCAGTTGGCATCGCAAGGGACGCGACAGGACTGGGTCACGGGGGGTGTGCCCGTCAGTGCATCAGCCTGAGTTCCTGCCCCACTGTCTTGCTGGGGGCTGGGCCGGGCTGCAGGCGACCTCTCAGCAGTGGCCTCCGGAGCCCACAAGGCTCACTGGGGTCTGCCCTTGTCACTCTGCTGTTGTCACCAAGAGGAGAGCAGCTTCCCTCTGTGAGGCCATCCACTGTGCCTGGGAGCCTCTGAAACTATGAGCTGGCACAGCCTCACCTCATTAAGTGCGGGGATCGGGTGCGTATGGTTTGTGTCTAGTTGTTCCCCCAAAGCCTCATGCAACCATGGTGCGGGGACTTCTAGAGTTTGAGACTGACTCATGATCCACTGGGATTATGTGTTTTAGTACTGATGAGATTATGGGTCTGAGTACTGCTGGAATTATTGGTGTGGCCTTAGTCGGATAGCCTAAGGCAGAGTCTGAACGTGACAAGACCCTGCTGCCTCCGTTGCAGTTGTTCCACTGCCAGGAACCGCTGCCCTCTGCCATGTGCCAGTCTGCCTTGGAGCTGGCTGAGGATGGACGGAAACCTCCAGTAACTGTGAGCTAAATAAACCTTTCTGCCCTTCATTTTGGGAGTCTGGTATTTGTCCCAGCAATAAGAGAAGAGTAACTGAAACAGAGCATTTACTGCAGCAACAGGAAAACTGGCTAACACAAGGGATTGCCCAGGCTGAGACCTAAGAGAAGACAGAGCCGGGGAGGCAAAGGGCTGGGGAAGAGCCTTTCCTGGGTGGGGAAATGACGTGTGCAAATATGCCAACACTGCGAAGAGGTCTGTCTACGTGGGGACTCGAGGGGGGCTGGGACTGAGGCAGGGTATAAACCAGACCTCGTGTACACATCCTGCAGGAGGAATGGTCAGTAGGTGGAGGCTGGAGTTGGGCTTGCAGCGGGGGAAGTGGAACTAGAGACAGCAAAGTGAGGAGAGGAGGGCCAGTGAGGGGATGCTTTGGGCCTGGAGGTGGCAGCATGCATGGATGCTTAGCTTCAGGGCAGAGCAGGAGGGCACCCACACAAATAAGTAGAGTCTGTACACACAGGAACATGCCTACATGCAAGCCTACATACATGCCTACATACACGTCTATGTACATACCTAATTACATGCCTACTGAACACCCAGGAAGGCCCGGAAGCAGCAATACCCTGATAATGACGAGCACCTCTGATACTCAGACCTTGACCTCTAAAACCATTCTCAACAAAAGAAATGAGAACCCCTTGGATTAATGCCTGATTCTAATGCGAGGCATAAATGATGGACCTGGAACATCTTCTAGTGTCAGAAAGGGTGGAAGGGACTGGGTGTGTCTTGGAAGTACAGCACTTGCCTACCGTGCATGAGGCCCTGGGTTCCAACCCCAGAGCCACAAAGAAATCAATGAAAGAAGGAAGTGTAGTGTTAGGATAATCATGATGGGTGGGGACGAATTGTGAACGCAGGAGTAGCTAGCCAAGGGGATTATGAAGACTCCCAGCACAAAGAAATCATTAATTATGCAAGTAATAGACATGTTAGGTACTCTGCTCTGACTGATCATTACACTTCATTTACATGTACTTCAATGTCACACTGTGCCCCCATAAGTAGGCACAAGTATGTGTCAAGTTCAAAGTATATTAAGAACATTAAAAAGATTTTAAGTATCGAAAACTACAATCATGAGGGCAGGACCACACCAGCACACTGTAGAAGCCTAGCAAAGTAGCTCCTAGTGATTCAAACAGGAGGAATTTGATCAATAATAAACGGAGAGTGCATATTATAGCCCAAATTATAACATAAATGTTCATGAGTCCATAGTGATAGAAACAAATACGTGAAAAAGTGGGGAAAGAGACAAATCTTCCACGCTGAGAAATTCCAAATAATTTTTGTAGTGATTTTCCCAACCCCACTGAGGGATGAATTAATACCCCCTAGCCCCAGTACAGGCTGAGCACAGTGACTTTCTCTCAGACACTTCCGGTTCCAGTGACTTCCGGTTCCAGTAGCTTCCAGCTACTAAGACTTCCCATCAGAGTCCCACAGGGGCAGCTCGGACGTGTTACCGAGTGTTGCCAGCTCAGACGCTATCAAGGCCAACAGTGGTAGGAGCGTGCCGGTGGGGATAAGATGTGATGGAACCCCCATTTACCTGTGTGGCCTTCATCCACAGAACCCAGAACCGCAATCTACTCCTGAGACAAAGAACAGACAAATCCTGACTGAAGTACATCTCCAAACACTCGTGTTCTCAAAGCCACGGCAACGGTGGTCTAGAAAGCTGGCTGCCCAGAGCAGCGCGACGCTGGAGCAGTGTGGGCTTGTTACCCGCATCCGTGGGCTTTGGACTCTGCTTGACTTGACGCTATGCCACGCGTTATCAGTAGCTCCCTTTAAAGATGACACACATGCTCTGGTTTCTCCCCGGGTCGTATACATCCTTCACCCTTTTAAAAGTGACTCGCCGATTAACGTTACCAAGCTCTGGGTTACTCACCTCTCCTTCCGGAGTTAGAGTTCGGGCTCTCATCGTGAATGAGGAATCGAACAAAATGAGCAAACAGCAGTGGCGAGGTGTACTTTAAAAGATAAGACTGAACGGTGAGGGAGAAACTGGCCCGCAGCGTGAGGCTGCGCCAAGCCAGAGGGGATGAAACGCAGGATGAAAGAATAGCCCGAAGCGACCAGCGTGGGCTGCCTGAGCCACGAGCGTGTGTCCGGGATCTTGTAGCCGACAAGCCCCGCCCACATTCCCTGGTCACACCCTGAGAAAAGCGGTGAAAAACGGGGAGGCCTGGGTGAGGACGGGACCTCACTTAAGGAGTCCTCTGCGGCGAGAGATGTCCTGTGTTAAGGTCTGACGCCGTCATAGTGGACCCTGGCTGGGAGCCACCCTGCAGCTCTCTAAACCCACAAATTGTTGCACAGGCCTCAAGCTGTCCTAAAAGCAATAAAGCTCGTTAAAACCTTTCGATTGAGCATGTTAGAACTAATTCACTCTTCCACCCTCAGATAGAGAGCAGTATCACAAGATGAGCAGGAAACAGTGATAAAACATGGGTGTGAAAACATAGAAAGGAGCCTCTGAGAGTTACGTGGGAGGCCTGGCAGTGTCACTATGTTATTTTTCTGTAATTTCAGAAAATGTGTGAACAACAGCTTGGGCAAATGTGTGATAGGCTGTGATTTCTTCTGAATGAATGTTAATTTTTTAATCTAACTTCCTGTATTTTTTATCCATTTTTCTTAAGTTAGATGCCCCAATAGTACCAGCTTGAAGGCCCACAAATCTCACAGTCTGTGCTCTCTGACCTGGAAATAACACACCAGGACCCTATGTGCCCGGTGGCCCTGCCTCTGCCCCGGCCAGGTGGGGGACACCCTTCCTGCCTCTGGCGCCTCACTCTCCCTGCCGTCACCTCTAGCCTGCTGTCTTTGGCCGCCGCCTTCCCCCTTTACACCGGGCACCGCTGCTCCTAAGCGTGCCAGCAGCACCGCAGCCCTGGCTCCTGTGGCACGGCTTGGCTATCTCTGTCCTCGGTGTGGCCAAGATGCCCTGTGGTCCTGCTCACACCCTGTCCCTGCCTCCAGGAAGCACGCCACACTCTGCTCTCCCAGCTGGTTCCCGCTGCACCCCCTAAGAAGTCAGGGCTGTCGCCCTGTGATCTCCCTGTAAGTCTCCTTGGCAATAAGATCCCAGGTGTCCATCTTTGTGCTTCTTGAAACCTCCCCTCCACAGATCCAGAGCTGGTGTGTGGCGAGTGCTGCTCAGAAGCCTTCTCCAAGGTCTTTACAAAGTGAAGAGTAAAGGGCAGCTTTCATCACTACCGCAGTCCTCTTTGGGAAACAGCATTGCCTTCTTCCGAGACGTCTGTTTCTAACAAGTAACAACCATTCTTGTTGTTACTGTTGTTGACCCGAGCCAGTGCTGAGCGGCCCAGGCTGGCTTTCTGCTGCTGGCTTCAAGGCATCCTCCTGCCTCAGAATCTCCAAAACTGTGACTGCAGCTGTGGGCCTGTGGCGGATTCACCGACAGTCCGTGGGTAGCCCCAGCTGACCCCAGGCAGCGGGTGCTGGGTGCGGAGGCCCCTGAGGGCTGTCGCCAGCAGTAAGAAAGGAGAACAGGAGGGCAAGAGGCTGCTGCGGGTCCTGCCACACAAGCTTCTCGTGCCGACTTTCCCAATAGGAGCTCTCAGTGCGGGGGAAGCCTGAAGCCTGGGTTCTTGCCTTGCTGCGGATGGCTGTGGTTCCCTTGCGGGAGCTCTGGAGCTTACCTGAAGCGCTGCTTCCTGGCTCCAGGGCAGATCCCTCAGCTGTTGGTGCTGACCCCTCACCCTGCTGATGCAGACCTTCTGGC
This sequence comes from Myocastor coypus, assembly GCA_004027025.1. NCBI lineage: Eukaryota > Metazoa > Chordata > Mammalia > Rodentia > Myocastoridae > Myocastor > Myocastor coypus. Next base: position 30,656 of record PVJA010005435.1, read on the forward strand.
GTCCGCCACTGACCTGTGGGCCTTCCCAGCGCAGATCCTTGAAGTAGGTCTGCCTCGGACACGGCCGTGGGCTCCCGGCCTTCTGCCGACGCTGTTGGGACACTGCCCTGGGACCTGGGGCCCTCGTCTGGATTCTCTGGGTCTCTAGGGAGTGGACAGACTTCCTGCGCTCTGCCGCCCTGGCCTCTGCGGGTGAGCATTATGAAGAACCCCATAAAGGGTGCACACTGCGTTCAGTGTACTCTCTTGTGAACCCCAGCTACCACGGGCCCCTTACCGGGCTGGTCATAGCTTTATACTTTCTCATCCATTTCATATTTTCTCATCCTCCAAAAATAGCCGAGCAAGTACAAAAATTGTGACAGGAGTCCTCTAGTAACAGCACACGGCGCCAGCCCTTTCTCCAAGTCCCTTCACAGCCTGTGTTTTGTCGCAACTGGCGTTAGGGTCTGGCACCCTGCAGGGTCGCCTGGCTTTTGCTTTCTGCTTGTGGGATCCCTACATCTCACTGATACGTTCAGGTTTGTGTGGGCTTTATTTATGCTGTATTTGCACACCACTTTCATGCTCCTCAGTCCTGCGAGTGGGCGTGCGTCTGTCCCAGTGTCCCAGAGCTTCTGGCGGCCTCTAAGGGCACAAAAGAGTCTGCTTCCTGCCTCTGCCCTGCTCCCGCGGGTCGCTGGGGCTTCCCACAGTGAGCTGGCTTTTCTCCTCTGGCCACCCAGCTGGACTCACAGGCCTCGCCTCACCTGCCACAGGCTCAAGTGACTGCTGCCTCAGTTCTCTGGGCCCCATGGGGCCCTGAGCACCATGGGGAACTAACTGAGTTTTCTTTTTTCTTTTCCATTTGCTCTAAAGATTTTTCTGTTTAGTTTTGACTTGCAACAGTTTGACTCTGATGTGCCTGGGTATGGTTTTCTTTATGAATTTTTCTGAAGATCACTCAAATACAGTAGAATTTTTGTTAGTTTTTTTCTGAGACAGAGTCCCACTATGGGTCAGTGAGATGGCTCAGCGGTCTAAAGCGCCTGAGTAGGAAAGCTTAGGCAATGGTAGGGACTGCGGTTCAGTCCCTGGCACCACATGCTGCACCAGCCCCACCCCCAGGGCAAGCTGAGCTGGACATTAAAAAAAAAACAAGAATCCTACTATGTAGCTCAGGCTAGCTTTAAACTCATCATGTAGAACCAGGGAGATGGCTCAGGAGCATAAGCGTCTGCCTGGCACCCACAAGGTCCCAAGTTCGATCCCTGGCATCACAAGGAAACCTCACTAGGTAGCCCAGGCGCCTCCCCGTGGTCCTCCTGCCTCAGCCTTCCAAGCACTAGGATGACGGGCACGCAGCCGCTCTTGGGTCTACCATGAATTTGTGAGTTATGTTTTCCTTCTATCGCGGGAACTTTTCCACCACTGTCTTGTTGAGCATCTTTTTACACCATTCTCATTTCCTTTCTCTTTCTCCTCCTGTTCCTCATCTTTTTCATCTTCCTCGTCCTTTTCTTCCTCCTCCTCCTCCTATTACTAAGGGTGGAAGCTGGGCCTTAACACTGAACTTCATTGCTAGGTATTTTTAAATTTTCTAAACTTTTGATACAGGGTCTTGCTAAGGCCCTGGGCTTGAACTTGGGGTCCTCCTGCCTCAGCCCCCCGGGGTGCCGGGCGTGCAGGTGTACGGCCCCATGCTAGTCCTATCTTTCCTTCTGCAGCGGTGTGATCCATGCTTTGCGCTGTCCCTTGCCCCCCAGGCTCCTGGGCCTCTGTGTGTCATTTTTTCATCCTCCCAGTGTTTTTTTTCTGCCAATTGAATAATTTCTACCTATCTTCCTCCTGTGTTCGCTCCCTCTCTCCTGCTCTCTCCCCCCTCTCTCCCTCTCTCTCATCAAACTCAGGACCTTGCACTTGCCAGGCAGGTGCCTATACCCCTGGGCTGTCTCTCCTGCTATCTCTGTACTCTGCTAACTTCTTGTTAAAGCCTCCTGGTAAACTTTCCAATGATTTTCCTTTATAATTCTAAGCAGAAGTTCATTTTATTCTGTTTTATAGTTTTTCACTCTCTGCTGAGATTTCATTTACATTTACAGCTGTTACACTATGCTCACTCGGGCTCACATGTGTCTTTAACCCTTGGATGTGTCCTCAGTGGATGCCTGAAAGTGCTCGCCTACCAGGCCCAAGGTGAGGGCCGCCCTAGATGGGCTGAGATGACGCTGCCTTTTTAATGGCCCGAGTCATGTGTGCACACGTGTGTGACTACACTGCATGTGTGTGCACTTGCACACACACCCCTGACTGTGCCCTCCTTGTTCTCAGGGTGCATCGTGTGGTGCCCTCTACCACCCAGCAGCTATATAGTGGCCAGCACACTCTGGACACTTTTGTCTCTGTGGGTAGCAGGAAGCCCTGCGTCCTGGCCAGAGGTGGAAGTAACAGTTAAGCCAGGACCCGACTCTCTGCTGGGGGATCAGGGAGCTCTTAGTGTAAAGAAGACAAAGCTTTCCCAGCTCCCCTGGTCAGGGGCTCAGCCAGGAGCATGCCTGGTGTCCAGGCTGGGTAGGAAGACCACGGGTTCAGTTCTCAGAGTGGCTAGGGTGGCGAGCAGCTGTTTGTGTGGACAGCAGTACTAATCACCCCATGTGATGGAGCATCAGGCGTCTTCAAGTTCCTTTGTGTCCCTTATTTTACTGTCACAAAAATCTGCTTCCCCTGAGACACCAAATGCTGTCATCCCTGTGTGAGGGATGTAAAACTCCGAGATTCCAGATAGAGAGGGGTCTGCCTGGTTGCACAGCTAGTTAGGAGGTGCTGGAGCCAATGCCCAGGCCTGCTCCCTGCCGGCTTTCATCTTCTGCCCTTCCCTGCTAAGTGACAGCCACCTGGAAAGAAGAGGGGCCAAAGGAAGAGGGGCCGGAGGAAGAGGGGCTGGGAAGACAGCCCCCCTCACAGCTACACACAGAAGTTCAGCACTCTGTCCTACCTGTTCCATGGTGCATGGCCGGAGACACCCAAAGGGCAGCAGCCAGGCTCTAGGTCTGCTTCCCAGTGCCAAGGGCACCTGCCAGGGGAGAGGGCAAAGGCTTCTATCTCCACCTTTATCCTGACCTGCTCTTAATTTTCAACTTCCCTTATCCAGTAAGAACACTGCCCAGTATGAAATAATGATGTCGTAAATAACTGCGAGTCCCTTGTCAGATATAACACACGCCAGAAATAATTACTAATATCTCATCATCCTGGTCATGAATTTATAGCCTACATCCATCAGAGGAGCATTGGAAATAATTTCCCAGCACATGCAAATGTATGCACCCTGCATAACGCTATTTTTCTCACTATCTGGAGGGGAGAAGTGACATAATGAGTTTGGGATGGAATTCCTTTGCGTTGTTTTCTCCCTGTGTTTCACTCAAAGCCCAATCAGTCACAGCTCTGACGCTCCAGTCTGAGAGCCCCTACCACAGAAGGCTGCACAGGTTGGCACTGGGGCTCCAAGGCTGTGCCAGGTGGAAACCACGCTGGTAGCTGTTTCTGGGCCCTGCATCATTTGGGAATTTGTTAGGGATACAGAGTCTTAGCTTACCCTGTGTGCACCAAGTCGGAGGCTGTAGGTGGACCAAGTACACGGGAAGCCTAGAGTCTGACTGAGTCTGAGAGTATGGATGTGCCTGCATTCACTGCAGGGCTTGTAACAGGTAGAGCTGAAGGTAGAGCTGAAGGAGTAGCTCACCCAGGACAAGACCAGAGTGGCCAGGTCAGGCACCTGCAAGCTCTCAGCCCAGGAAACCATAGCCACAGGAGTCTGCCTGCCTGCCTGCCCAGCTGCCTGCTGCCTGCTGCCTGCCTGTCTCTCTGCCTGCCTGTCTATCTGTCTGTCTGTCTGTCTCTCTCACTCTCTCTGTCTCTCTCTCTCTCTCCATATATATATATATATATATATATATATATATATATATATATATATCACAGCCTTATTTAGATACAGCTTGCATACCATAAGTCTCTTTCTTCTAAAGTGAACAATTCAGTGGTTTTCATGTTCGTGGCACCACACAACCACCACCATAACCAGCTCTGAAGGGTCGTCCTCATTCCTAGGAGGACTCTATAAACATTGCATCACTTTCCAATCCCTGCATGCCAGCCTCCTGCCTGGGGCATGCGCAGCCCCTCTGTCCCTGCAGGTCTCCCTGCCTCTCCTGGGCTGGTGTATCTGGGTGTCTCACGGTATGTGGCCAGTTCTGAGCGCCTTCTCTCACTTAGCAGCGTGTTGTCACAGTGAGTAACAGGACTCCAGTCCTTCGAATGGCACAGCTATAATCCATCCCAAGCAAGCCACTTCACTGACCCATTCATCTGTAGACCTGGGACAGTTTCCATGTTCCAGCAATTAGCGGTAGAGAGGCTGTGAGTAGCTGCACACAGATTTTTGTGTCATCACCAATTTGCGCCATAGCCAGCTCTGGCCTTGTTACCAGGTTTTCAATGGTGCTTTCCTGCAAGAGACAGGCAGGTGACCAAGGCTCCTGAGAAGAAGCCGGGGCTGCTGTGCAGGAGTCCTGGGGTCAGGCCAGCTCTGTACTCACCACCCAGACACCTGCCAGAGAATCCCAGACTGTTGCACAAACACATCTGCCAAGACACAACCAGCCAAGCGATGCTGCAGGTTTGCACCGAGCACCCTTAGGGCGCTAGCAGGAGCTACTTCATCTCCAAGTGCTGCGCAGGTCCGCAGGTGACTGCTCTCGGCAGATCACTATTATGCTAGCAGCTCTTGATGTGTCACCAGTGTACACAATGCCTAATGCCACTCACACCCAGAGCCCAGGCAGGGGAGCCCCCTGGGACTCTCAAAAGCTGTGTTTGCTGAAAATTTTCAAGCAACACACAACCTGGAGCCGGGTTGGGGTGGGAGCGGGAGTCTTGTTCATTTAGTTTGTTGGAAGAGGCAAAATAGTAGACCCCCTTGGTACATTGGCCTGCTCACTGTACCTCAGCATTTTGATTGCCAAGGGGCAGAATGTAGAGTGGGGTCGGGCCTACGAGAAGCACTCAAAGCTGGATGCCATCTGTGGAAACCCAGGCAGAAGTTCTGCCTTTGCCTGTCAGTGTGGAGCATGCCCTGACCAGGGGCAGGAGTGCAGTAAGCCGGGAGAAGCCCGTGGGAAGAGCTGGTCCAGGGCAGGCTCGACAGAGCACAGAAGGGAAAACAAGAGGGAAAGAGAGGGCGAGGAGGAGAGCGGGGAGCCCTGCCGTTCCCACCATGGAGGAAGGAGGCGTGGAAAGCCTAGAGCCCAGAGCCAGCTCGAGCTGACTGGAGCACTGCGCATCCCCTCCCACTGCCAGCATGGTCCCCAGGACAGAAAGTGCAGTGGCCGCAGAGCTGCAGACAGAGCTCATAGAGGGTGCGGAGGGCGGGCTCACCTGCTTCCTGTCCCAGCCCACGCTGCGGCGGATCTGTGCTTTCACCGGTTAACATGATTTGATTCCCGGCCACAGGAACATGTGTGGGGTCTGAGTCCCTCTGGGTTAGCAAAATGGGTACGAGCAGGCAGCGTGGGCCAAACACAACCGGATCCACATAAAGTTCTTGATCTGGTCCCTTGGAGACCCTCATGGCGCCCAAAAGTTATAGAAGCAAGTTAGGAAGCCGAGCTGCATAAAGACGTGCAGACGTCTCCATAAGTCTGCAAGATCCACCGGCACCGCAGACCACCTGAGGCACGGGGCCTCAGGCAAATGCCACGCCTTCCTCCCGCAAGGCGATCACTGCGCGCCCACTGCCTTCCTGCCCTGAGCGTGATACAGCTAGGCTGCACCACCTTCCCTCGGCTGCACCCGACAGCCGCAGCCGCACAGTGGAGGCACTGCGGGGGCGGGGGGTCCTCCCAGATGATACTTAGAAGGAAAGCTGACTGCAGAGGCTCCTCGTAGGGAAGAGGTCCCAGCCGGGGTCCCACGGGCACACCAGAGTGGCTGCTCCCCGACACGCCCTGCAGGAAGGAACGCGGCACCCTCCGCACAGCGCTTTCGTTCATCCCGCAGGCCAGTTTGCACCAGCTGGGCGAGCAGCCGCCCTGGGCCTCTGTCCCACCCAGGTTGTGCTCCTGGCCCAAGGCTGCCCCAGGGTTGGGCACACCTGGCCTCTGACCTCACACGCTCACCCAGCTGCTCAGAGGAAGCAGGAGGTGCTGGGGCCGTGTGACGGCCGTGGTACGTGTCCAGTGTACCCCTCCTCACCCCTCAGGTGGTCACAGCAGGACCATCCCTGGGTCACATAGAGCCCCTGAGGACAGGGCAGAGCCAGAAGTAAAGGTGAGTGAGGCAGAGGCACCCATGCCTCCATCTAGAGAGGAGCTGGGCAGATCTGCCCACCGCAGATGTCCGTGCCAGGGCCGAGGGCTGTGAGCCATGCTGAGCTTGTGGGGTGAGGCAGCGCCCTCGGCCGCTTGTGCACAGCCGTGAGAAGTGCAGCCGGAGCGCTGCCCCGCTGGCACTCACCGCCTGCCATGCACTGTCAGCCTGGAGTGGGTATGCAAGGCCCCAAGTGTGGCCCGGGTCCGGCTGAGCTTGAAAGCCACGCTCCAGCCACACGCGTGCACACGCAGGCCTTCTTGATGACAGTAGCGAGTGGCGCTGTTGGGATTAAATTGGCAGGCAAAGGGGAAGTCAAAGTCCTTTGCAAGGGAGCTCTGACCCCCAGGAAGCTGGCATTCCAGGCTGTCTTCTCAAGTGGGTGGCACTGAAGGGTGAGCCCAGGGCTTCGCACCAAGCCACAACCTCGATCCCCCCCACCCCTCTCCGAAGACAGTCTGCTTCAATTGCCAAATTGCTCAGTCTGGGATCGCAGGCCTCATCACTACACCAGCAGGAAGGCTTTCTCTCCGGAGCATCCCCATTCAGCATCTGGTCCCACCACCTGTGTGGATGGCCCCGCCCAGCCTTGTCTCAGAGACAGCTCAGAGTTTCAGAGAGGAAAGTCGGTCCTCAGAAACCCCCTCCCCCAGGCACTGGAGGATGGGTTTGCAGCGGGCTCCGAATGACTAATGTCACTCCAGCCTCCAGCCACACAGACCTGCTCCTAGCTCTGAGCCATCTCACTGAGAAAGCCCAAGATAGCACCTTTTGGAGAAGGGAAAGCAATTTAAATGCAAATGCTCATGTGAATGAGCATCTTTTTATCTCACAGACTCAGGAAGGCAGGGGAAGAGCACTAGGACCGCCAGCAGGCCCAGATCTGAGGAGCGAGAGGGTAAGAGGAAGGCATGAAATACTTCCGGTGCTTCTCCGTGGGCCACTCAACAACCCGCTACGCCTGGACACCTTCAAAGGGCACTGCTCACAGAGTGCACGGTCATCCGTCCTAGTGGTGAGCAGTGGGCCCGTCTCCCTCATACGCTTGGGGTCTCTTCTTCAATGACTGCAGCAACGTCTTAATCATATGCCATGCACCTGGTGGCCCAGTGGGTCAGGCCTACTCCATTCCAAGTACTCTGTCGTTGGCTAATGGGATAATTATCTGACATTCATAGGGACCCTGATGACATCGATACAGTGACACCCTGGTTCTCAGACATAGCTGTGTGCAAACAAAAGCCTTTGGCCAAGCTTGGCTCCTGCTCGAAGCCTCCGTGGGGGTTGGCGAACAGGAGCATGACCATCGCCTCAGAGTCCTGGAGTGAGCTAAGTTCATACACTGAGGTACCCATGCCTTCGAATTCACTCTTTTACTCAAACTGGCATTCCTAAATTCTCAAGGCTCTGTCAGTAAAGACGGAGCCTACGCTTGTGAGACCCTTAGAGATGAGGTATGCTTTCAGTGCTTTTATCTTGATGACCTTAGCTTCACTTGAAGGCTCCAAGGCAAACACTAAGCCCTGTGTGGGGCTGGTGGGGGCAGGAGCTGGATGGAGCCTGGCTGCCCCTCCGTCTAGAGAGGAGCTGGGCCGATCTGCCTACCACGGATTTCCTGAAGCGCTGTGATGTCGGCGCTAGCCCCCACCGCCCTGCTTTCCTCAGGCAGAAGAAAGCTTTTGGAGATAGGATACTGAGGACTTGGCTCTTCTGTCACAAACCTTTGTTTTCATTTTTCGAGCCATGAAAATCAGAGTGGCGTCCGTTTTGCCCAGAGGCACGTGCAAGCCAGGCCTCTCCTTAGGACCTGAACGCACTCTGGAGCATTCCCTGTGGAGTCTCGCTGTGCACTCTTCTGCTGCAATGTCCCTGGCTTCCTGCCCATCGAGGACGGCTGAGGGTCTCTAAAGAAACCCCATCACGTGTGCCACCCTGCTTCCCTTGAGGTGCCCTCCTTTGAATCCAGACTGTGCTCGAGGCTTCCTTCATCGGCGGAATGCGGAAGAAGCAGCTCAGGTTTTGGTCTTTGGAAGCCAGGCTCCACACTCCTAGGAATCCAAGGCCAGTGTCTAACGAGGAGAGGCCTGTGGGGCTCTGGAGTCTCCTCCATCCACAGCTGCATTACCTGGGGCGCAAGCGTATGGCAGCTATGCTGGGACAGCCCTGGCTAGGGGCTCAGCAAAGTACAGGCATGAGCGCTTCCCAGTTGCTGCTGTGCAAAGCAGGGTGGCCCGGCAAGCCCAGGAAAGGTATGAGAAGTCACTGCATGTGTCACTTGAGGCCACTAAGCTCTGTGAGCTTTGTTAGGTAGCCAAAATGGTGAGAAGTACAGATGCCCAGAGCCATCTCACATGCAGTGCAGTCTCCAGAGGTCTCAGAAACAGAGTTCCCTGAAGGCTCTGAGCCAGGTCTCCCCTGTGTGTGGCATGGCTCCACCAGGACACTCCAGGACAGAATGCTATCTTTCTCCTTGTGTCTTCTTTTAAATTCCAATGTGACCTGCCTAGATGCACAGAAAGGCGCCCCTGCAGCCCTGGCCTGCCTTTTTCTGGCACAAGAGCCACACCCTCGTCTGCCCTCTTGCTGAGTCAGCTGGGACTGACTGCCACTGTGGGTGGGCCTGAGCTGGTGACACCCAGGGCAGCCCCTACTCACCCGTGTCCTTCATGGCCGGGCTCCTGACTCTTAGTGTTCATGGGTACAGGAGAAAGTGTCCCCCAGGTAGGCCACATGTGCTGCTAAGAGAGGTGGCAAGGTGCAGTGCCACACTCTAACTTGTCCACCAAATAACCACATGCTAAGTGACTCCCCTGTGCCCAGATACATGCCAGCCGTGTCAGATGGAAACGTGAGTCAGTACAGAGCCCTGCCTTCCAGAAATGCACCACTGAGAGGCTCGGTGGATGTAAGACTCCACAAGGATAGCACGACGGAGCAGGAAGCGACACTCACAAGGTGAGGTGACACAGGAGCGAGACCTTCAGGAAGAGGCAGGCACCGCCTCGGATGAAGCAGGAGGAGAGAGAAAGAGCAGCAGATCCGAGAGTGCCAGGGCCCAGGCCACTCGGGGGGAAGGATAAGCTCACCATGCCAGCCAGCACCACGGGTGAGCATGGATGGAGGAAAAGTGACAGGAGGGGAGAAATGTGGGTCCAGGCAAGCGTACAGAAGGCTGAGCCCGGCTGGGGTCTGTAGAGACAGCCGCAGCCACTGAAGGACGCAAGATGTTGTGCGCCAACCTAAGAGGTTGACTGAGCTTAACCGTGCCAGGCCGATGGGCTTGGGAGCCCCTGAGAGAATGCGCAGGCACACAGCCGGGGCTCAGGGTGGGTCACAAAGAGGACACCTTGGGGTCCCACCTGGCCCTGGCCCCCACCTCTCTGACTCTGTCCCCGGCTCTGCCTCCGACTGCTGTAAACTGGGCACCTTCCCCACACCCGCCCACCACGCTGTGGCACTGGCCACAGACTCCTCTGAAACCCTGAGCTGACTAGACCTGTCCTCCTCTGAGGACATGAGGTCAGGTACCTACTCAGCAATGGGAAAGTGGACAAGCATACCAAAAGTTCCCCAGTCTGAGCGGCACAGCAGGCTCTGCAAAGGGAACGGAGACAAGCTGCATGAGGAGCTGAACCTCTCAGCCAAAAAAAGCTAGCAGGGAGCAGGGCCCTAGGCTTCCAGGCTGTTGGGGCTGCCATAACTGATTCTCTGTCACTGTAGTCTGAGACCACTCAGCAAATGAAGTGTGTTCCAAATAAACCTACACACACCACAGCAGGCTGTGGCTGGCACTCTGGCCGCACTGGTCTTCCAGGCCCTCTCCTCAGCGGCCCGGCCTCTGAGCATCTTTTTAGTCAGCACTTTGAGAGCAGTGTCCCCCTTCCTGGAACTGCCACCAAGCCCAGGAACCCTGTCCCTCCAGGGCAGCTGGGAGCCCTGGTCTGAGCCTCCTGGCAGAGCTCCTGCAGGCAGAGCTGTCTGTCCTCGGTCTCCTAAAGCGCTGCCCCTCTGCAGTTAAACCCGCGCACAGGAGTGATTTGTCCGCTGAGGGGGCACAGGCAGCGGTGCAGAAGCTGCACGGTGCGTCCAACTGAAGGACAAGCAGGCGAGTCTCCATCTGGGAGCGCACCCGCAAACCGTGGACGCAGCATGTCTAGCGTTCTCTGGTGGGGAGACAGCCTGGGGAGTTGTGAGAAGCCCGCGGAGCAGAACAAGCAGGCGGACACCAGGGCCGAGGCCCCCAGTAGGGGCAGAAGGGACCTCTGGGATGTGCAGCTGGAGGGCCGCCTGGCTGATCCTCCTGCGCCTGGCTCTGGGGCCAGGTGCAAGCCGCGAAGGCCTTGCGTAGTATCCAGACCCCACCTGTCAAACACCCCTCGGCCCTTTGGCGGACTCCATCCATGCTCACTGGGGAGGACTGGCCCTGACCACTGGCTGTCAGGAGGCTGGCACCTGGCCACCGCGAGCGTCTCCAGCTTGCAGCCCCAAGCCAGCCACCTCCCCTGGCCGTGCTGAGCCTCTCTACCTCACACCCCAGTATTCTGGGGTGGTGACTAGGCCTACACTGGCTCATTGACTGTTACCTTTCCTGACAGCCAAATCCATTCCATAACAATAGGTCCCCATCTTGCACTCTAGATTAATTTCTCTAGTTCTGTCTTTGGCAGAGTTATCAAAGAACAGGCATGAACTGTCATACATGCAAAACAGAAAAGTAGACTTCCGTTGCATGAAATCAGCACACACTTACTATGCAAAGCCTGGAACTCTAGAAGGCTACAGAAGACACGTTAATAATCATTTATAAGTCTATCATAAGAGGTAATGGCTGCCTACCTGTGCATTTCTTCTCACACAATTTTTAAGCATGGAATCATGTGCAGAGTATATTTTTGTATTTGTGGAAACATGTATTTTTAGAAACATTATTTTAAATGATTTCCTGTCACTAAATTACTTGAACACCTAGTTTTCCAAAGTTGTATAATAGGATACGATATACAGACACTGAGAGTGTAGTCACTTTTATATTAATTTTTGTCAAACTAAAGCCAGCACATATTTTGAAAGTTGAAGGTTAACTATAAAATTTTAAAGAGGCGGCAGCAGACCCCGACCTTCCTGCTTTGCTCCCGAGCTCCTCCTCCAACTGCAGAGTTTCTTCCAGTCTTTGGCTGTTCACGGCATTACCTCGGTATCTCAGACTTTGTGCGCCCACACAAGCACTCCCGACGTCTCAGTCCTAGAACCAGAGCTCATGACTCTGTGCGATGCCAAGTGAGGGTTCAGGGCTCTCCCGTCTCACAGTCCTCCCAACGGATTAGATTGTATTTTTCCTAAATCCAGGTCTGGGCATAGAGGTCAGTGGCACGGTGCCTGTCTGGCAAGCACAAGGTCTTGAGTTCAATTTCTGGCACGGAAACTAAATAAATAGTCTAGATCCAGCATCAGCATTAGGATGGTTATAAAAATACCTTCCATCGAGAAAAGTAGTACGTTACTATTAAATTTATTTTTTGCCTTGTGCTATTCCACTTTTCTGCGATTAATCATCTGACATGTTCACAGCTTTCTGTGCACATACTGCCTTTTGAAAGTGCCCTGCAATCTCGCACACCGTTAAGCATTTCAGGTAACTTGCGAGGACTGTTCGTGCTCGCTAAAGGAAGCTTCCGCGCGCCCGCTCTTTCCAGCTCCACCCGAGGCACTCTGGGCAGGTCACCTCTGTGGTCTGAATGCTCGCTGGATCACCAACAGAGTCCTCCCGTGACCCTCCGGTGTTTAAGGCCTCTCGCTTTCTGCCTTCCTGGCCTGCCTTTTTTGGATTCGCTGCTTTAATCAAGGACGTGTGTTCTCCTAAAGCTGCCGGAGGAGTGGTGCCTGTGCAGCGGAGCCTTGGCCCTTGGCACCTCGCAGAAAGCTTTATGTTCTCATCAGCAGCACTGGCAGCACACGGTTTGGCTGGGTACAGCCTTAGCAGGTGGAGCTGGCCACAGCCCTGCAGCCTTCCCCTCCCGGGCTTCGAATCCTTTCTGGGGCTGCTTGTGATGAGATAACATCAAACTAATGTGAAAAAATTATTCCGCTCAACTTTCTATGACCCTGCTTCCTTGCAAGACCGCAAGGAGGGGTGGTATACCGTCGATACATCATCAGTAGACTGAGAATTCGAAGTCCTTCCAGCTGTGCAAAATAACCAAGGTGCCGCTAACCAACTGGAAAGCACAGAGGTGGTAGTCGGGCTGCAGCCGCACAGATGTACCTTAAACAGAAACTCAACAATGCTTCCAGAAAGAAGGTATGCGGAGTAGTGGTCACACGGTCCTTGGAGGTGCTGTTCTGTTAGATGGCAAATTTATTTCCCAAACGGGATGTGGCTTTTTGTTCCCTGGGTTCGAGCCCCCTCAGTCTTCTTCTGCGTGAGCCCACTGACAGCCCTGAGCTCAGTAAGGAGGGCTCTCTCGATTCTAGTTTGGCCTCTGTGGCTCCTATGCTGAGCCAAGACACTGCATAAAAAGGCCAAGACCATGTGAGCACCCACCCCTGCGTGCTGTCTTGCATTCTCCCTTTGGTGTCTCTTAACCATGTCTCTTTAAATTTGATGACAGTCCCCCTTGTATCCCACTGTGGATTGGGTCCCTCCCTGTGAAAAACGCTTGAGAAAACCAATAAGGAGAAAAGTGTGATTTGAGTTCAGGGTTTTAGAGGGTTCAGTCCAAGCATTGTGTATTTTTGTGTTTCTTTTCCTTTTTATATTTTAGGGAAGGGTCTACAGAGTGTTCATGGTCTCACTGCTAGATCGGACTCATAGTGGTTGGCCTGTCTGCAGCCTCCCACGAGCTGGGATTACAGGCGCGTGCCACCATGGCCAGTCTTAACTGCTGTTTCAGTGCTCCTTGGGGGCAGGACCAGCATGGCAGGCCCGGGGACCAAACCCCTGAGCCCTGTGCCTGCTTGTAGGCATTTTAATCCGCTAGGCTATTTGGCTGGCCCTACATATGCATTTCTTATTGAACATTCTTAAATGTGGAATCATATGCCAATAATATTATCATCCGAAATTTTGAAAACATTATTATGATTTGTTCCTTTGGGCCTGCAGAACATGAGGTGATGAATCTACTCTGACAGAGGGATGGACAGAGACAGAGAGTGAGAGACAGAGAGAGAGGGAGGGAGAGAGAGACAGAGAGACAGGGAGGGAGAGACAGAGAGGGAGAGAGAGAGGGAGAGAGAGACAGAGAATGAGAGACAGAGAGAGACAGAGAGAGACAGAGAGGAGGGAGAGAGAGACAGAGGGGGAGAGAGACAGAGAGAGAGAAAGAGGGGGAGAGACAGAGAGACAGAGAGTGAGAGAGTGAGAGACAGAGAGAGAGAGAGCGCACCCTCCATTTTTGACGTCACACCCTCAGTAACCTGAGGAGCTCTGGCTAGGCCCTGCCCTTAGCTTTTTACCACCTCCCAGAGCAGCCAAGCCGGAGACCATGGACACACACATTTTCTCTGGCACAAGCATGTGGACTTTAGGGATGTTTAAGATCCAAAGGCCAGTCGGAAAGAGCTGGCTCTGGGACTGAGAGCTGCAGCTCAGCCTGGTTCAGCCTCAGCTTCCTCCACGAGCACCCACCCTCTGTCCTTGTGATGCTTTGGTTAAGAACATCAATGAGGAAAGCGTGGTCAAAACGTTCTTAATGAGCCATAGCTGACATTCTGTCTCCCTGTTACTCAAGCCAAATATGTTGGAAAATACACTTTGTCCCTAGCTGACTCATGGCTTGTTCCTTTAAAGGAGGGCTGCTGTGGGCTCAAGTCCTATGGTGCAGGTGAACACATAGGCTCTAGGGGGTGACAGCGTGGGACATTCAACTCAAACTTGGTCTCTTCCCAGGCTCATACTGGCCAGCATCAGTGCTGACTCAGCCCAGCCCTGGGCCTGCGCCTCTCTTACTACACGAGTGACCTTCCCCCTCCCCATATGGGCAGCCCAGGACTGACGAGCAATATCCTGGGGCCTAGGGTCCCGCGGCTGACAGCATGGAAGTAGCCTGCTCACAGCCTGGTACCCTGCTGTGCTCAATACTGGGGCAGAGACTTGGGCCCAGCTGCTTTTGCCCTGGTGGGCGCTAGGAGGGCCGGCTGGTGGCAAGGGCAGCAGAGCCTGGCCCACACGCCTTAGGTCCTCCTATCAATTTCCACGCATCCTCCTGTGCAAGCCCCATCCTTCCCAGCCTCCCACCGCCTGAGCCCGCCTAGGGCTTCGAGGCACTCGGCAACCCATCTCCTTGTTCCCCTGCCTTGGACATTCTGTCTGGGCTCTGACGAGCGGGTCCCCGCTCACTGCTGTCTTCAGATTCCAACACATGTTGACATTACTTACTGGGTGAGATCACCTTTCCTGTTCTCATCCGCATTATTGATTTGTATCTTCCTCTTTCCTTCTGTCGTCTTAACACAATTTCAGAAGCAGCAGAGATAAATATTGGCATTCAGTCCAGTACGTTTGACAGGAAGTCCTGTGGGTATTTATACACTTCGCTTCTCTTCATAAATAACATCGGGCCCAGATGTCTCACATCAAAACCCAGGGTCTGGCGAAGCAAGGTAGCAGAAGCCACTGGCCTCACCTGACCGAGACAGAAGCCAGGACGCGAGGTGGCGTTCTGCCGGCTCATCCTAGCCAGGGGCCATGTACACAAAAGGCTAGTGACAGGCACAATATGCCAGTTTCCCCTCGCTAAAGTGTTGTGCTCAGATAGTGGGGAAGCGCAGCTGCTCGGGACAGATGGCAAATAGCTGACTGCGTTTCAGCAGGACTCAATGAGATATCTAAAGTGACATGGTACACGGAGCGGGGCTCTGCTCGCACTTCCCGTTTGGAAAAAAGCATCCCTCACAATTAACGTGTATTGAGATTTTTAAAAAGTGATATTTCCCCCCAACCACTGGCCCACATAAAGAATCCCCTGCAGTCAGTTCACTAAACACTATGTCCCCGGATGCACTTGGAGTTGCCTAAGATAAATCAGACTTTTCTGGAATCCTCTTTGTACCCCCTGTTCCAAAGCCTCCAGTGCCGCATGCTACTCACAAGGTCAAGGTCTACATGGGCATGTGTGTGTGTGCGTGCTTGTGTGTGTGTGTGTGTGTGTGTGTGTGTGTGCGCAACTCAGTTACTTTTTACTTGTTGCTGGGACAAATACCCAACACCCAAAATTAAGAAAGGAAAGGGTTATTTGGCTTGCAGTTAATGGAGGTTTCGGGCCGTACTCAGCTGGCTCCAAGGCGGAGTGGCACAGGGCAGAGAGCTGCCATTCATGGTGCAGGAAAGGAGCAAAGAGCAGACAGAGGACAGAGCAGCAGCTGCGACATCTCTCAAGCTTCTCGGCCTTCCTTCCATGCTGACTGTGAGGACCAGGGCTCCTCCAAGGAAGTGGCCCGCAGAATCCTTCCTGACTCCCTCTTACACTCTTTCTGTGCCAAGTCCCTCTGACAGGGGCCTCCCGGCCCTAGGGGAGGGGCCTCTGTGCCCTAGGGGAGGGGCCTCCATGTCCTAGGGAGGGGCCTCAGTGCCCTAGAGGAGGGGCCTCCGTGCCCTAGGGGAGGGGTCTCCGCTTCCTATGGAGGGGCCTCCATGTCCTAGGGGAGGGGCCTCCGGGCCTCTGTGCCCTAGGGGAGGAGCCTCCGTACCCTAGGGCAGAAAACCAACCCAGCGAAGCCTTCAACGACCCAGGCAGGCTCAGTGTACTGACCACTACAGCCCGCATGCGGCGTGACCTGCCACGCAGGTTCACCTGGCCTCCTGAGCCACACAACTGGAAGTCCACGGCCGAGGATAACGGGGTGCTTTTCAAGCTTCTTACTTTCCCAAGGCACCCAAGGCCCTACTAACCCCGTGGCAGGGATTCAGCACGCATTCATGATTTTCTGCTGGGCCCTGCTGAAAGCGGATGTGCGGATCTTCACGAGCAGGAAGAGCACCACTGGCCCGTGTGCCAGGGCCAGCAACCCGGAAGGCACAGGGAGGACACAGAGACCCCACTACGTGGGGGCTTGCAGAAGTCAGGTTCGTGAAGATAGAGGTGTCCACAGGGCCACTGGAGCCAAGGGCGGGAGCAGGGGAAAGGGGAGTGGGAAGTTAGGGTGGCACAATTCTGGATCTCAGCTTTCTAGGAAGGGATGATGGTGGTGGCTGCCCACTAACAGGGGTGTATCTAACGCGACAAAATGTCCACTTCAGAGTAGTTAAACTGATAAACTTTTATGTTATTTGCACCTTACCTATAATGCTTAAAAAGGAATTGTTAGTTGTACGTCCTGTGGCGAGGGCCTTCCTGGCCCAGGGGTGCGGGGCACCTAGAGGCTCTCCTTATTCATGCAGGGTGCAGCCTCAGTAGCCACAGCAGGTTGGGCACCCTGGGGTGGAGGGAGGGAGGTGCCCCCATCCAAGCAGGACAACATGGCATAGACCGCTCGTGCCTCTCCTGGGCACTGTGAACGCCCCCCATCGCCTGGCTGCTGCGCGCCTCTCCTGGGCACTGTGAACGCCCCCCATCGCCTGGCTGCTGCGCGCCTCTCCTGGGCACTGTGAACGCCCCCGTTTCCTGGCTGGTGAGTGGCTCTGCAGAATTTTCCTTCTTTCTTTCCTCCTGCACTCTCTGGAGCGTCCAACGGCAGCGTGACACATCCTGGACATCTGAGTGCGGCACGACCAGTGCTCACACAGGGGAGAGCCCTAAGCCAGGGGCCAGCCGGATGTCTTGAGGCCCCCAACAACAGGGGTCCCTAACATCCTGAGACCCTGGAAGCTTTCCACCGGGTTTTGGGCAGCGTGCCCCAGGGGACGCCTGGACACCTACAACTGAGCTGTGAGTATGGCCTGGGTTGCCTCCCAGTGCAACCTGACGCCTGACTGCATGTGCCAAAGCAGGAATTTAAAACGAAGAAGCGCAGCTTGAAGTCCTAAGGGTCGGGGCTGAGGCCTGGGGCTGTGAGCACAGGAAGGTGTTGGGACCTGCAGCTGGTTTGGGTGGAAGCCGGGCAGCCGGCAAGGAAGATGTGGGTTTGGGACGTGTTCAAGTTTCTGAGGATGAACAGCCAGATGGGCGCAGAGAAGATGACGGAGCTGGCACCAACACAGACGTCCCAACCACGGAGGTCACCGGTGGTGGAGTGATAGAGAAGCGGTGGCTCACTGGGCGCCGAGTGCCCTGGCCACGTGCTGCCAGCCCGCAGCTCTGAGCTGCGATCAAAACACAGATGCACGTGGCCTTTTAGAACGTACTGCAGTAAAAGCCACATTGCCACGAGTCCCCCTCCAAGCCAACTCCCTCACCTCGAGTGCACACATGGCGCTGTCTTGCCACTGTCCACAGCAGCTCTGGTATACTCTTTCCTGAGCATCTTTGCTGTGATGTCCCAGCTGCCTCGGGGGCCTGAGCCGATTCCAAGTGTTTCTCGGTCATTTTGACCTCAGGGAGAGCCACAGGCTGTGAGGGTCGGATCCGAGAGGCAAGGGGGGTGAGTGTGCGGCGTTTGCATGGCTGCCTTTCCTCTAGGTGCTCCTTGCGCCTTTTATCACCTCATAAAGATGCTCAGAGGGAACCCTCCAGCATCTCCTACTGTAATTCTCCAACTTTCAGCATTCATTATAGTTTTTGGTCACCCTTGTGCGTGGAAGTGCTCCAGGCTATACCACAAGGGCACTTTCCCCCAGTCCCCAGTGACTCTGAGCATAACTCAAGTGCCACAGGGTAAGATGACAGCAAGGAGGGAGGAGCTCCCTTTTCGGGGTGCTGAGGCCCAGCTCAACCCACCCCCTGCAGGGCCTGCTGGGTCTTCTTTCCAAGAGCTCCCACAGGGTCCTGGCCTAGCTGCATCTCTTCCACCACTCAGTCCTCGTGCTGTCCTCTGTTGTCCCTGTCACCAGCCCCTGCCCACCCTCGGGCCTCCGATGCAGCTCTGCTGCTCGTCCAGCAGGTCCTGAGAGCTGGACAGAGGCCTCTGTTGCTCCCCAGGCCAGGGGGGAGACAGGGAGTGAATCTGCACTTTCGCAGAGCAGGAAGCAGCTCTCAGCTGTTTGCTCGGGGATCAAGTCTTAGCATCTCACCGTTGACATCTGAAGGACTCCGAGAGCCCATCCTTTACAGCCTTTTGTTTCAGGTCAGCTCGGAGTTAGGAAAAAAAAAAAAAACTATATATGAAAAATATGTAATTTTGTGAATCTCATTTTCAAATTCAAATCTCAGATGTTCCTCCCAGCAGCGATTGCACAGGCAGCACCATGAAGGAAACTTAATGAAAGACCCAGGAAGATCGTAGATCACGTTGGCCCCTGGGCTGCCCTGGGCGAGGAGCAGCAAGACCATCATTCCAAGACTCGGGATGTTTTTGGTTGTGTGTCTCTCTCCACAGTGACGGCTGCCTGGCTTCCAGCGCCATCTCTGCCCGCCATGTGCTCCTTGCAGTCTCTAGCCACGCCCTCCTGCCCTTTCTGTCCCGGCCTCTGCTAAGAATGTGGGGATCCACAAGATCTGCTGGCAGCGACACTCGTCCCTCATAACCCTAGCCGGGTCTTCCCAGGCCCTCCATTTCCAGCCACCAGCAGCCCTGTACACACGAGCGTGGTCACAGAATTGCCAGGCAGGAGCAGCTCTTTGGTGGCCAACCCAAAGGCTGCAGCCCAGCCCACTTCTGGTCCCCTGGGGCTTGCCCGCCTCTGTTCCTGTCCCCTTCTCCACCACGACCTGAGTCTCCAGGTGTCTCTGCATGCTCTCCTGCCCCACCCCTTCTGTCCGAGTGGCCAGAGGTAGCCTGTCCTCCACAGGGTCAGCAGCATCCTCTGCGATGTCCCCCATCCACACCTATAGGAAAAAGGGTCCACACACAAGGAGCAGGCGCCTACACCTAGGGGCTCTGCTTCTGCCCTGGCAGTACCAGGGGCACTCTGGCTGGGGGCTTGGGTGTGCACGGGCTCCTTCACCATCCTGAGCTGTTATGCCACGTGAAGAAGCCACTGGATGGAGAAAGAGACGGTGAGGAGCCCAAGAGCGACGGTGGGCAGGGCTCTCCCTGAGGAGAGGCTGCCTAGAACTGGTGCGTATCCGGGGTTCCCTGCCCCTCCCCTCCCCCGCTTCCCTTTCTGCCTCCCTCTCTCCAGCTTTTATCCTGATCTCTTGGCTTTCTGGCCATGATGAGGCATGGCTTCTTCTACCATCAGGCTTCTCTGCCTTGGAGCCAGGGAAGTGTGAATGGGGCCTCGGAGCCTACACGCAGCTCCAAGATGAGTGCTGGCCCTGGCTCCTGGTCGGGCAGTGAGCAGCGTGGGTGCTTGCGGGAGCCTCGGAGGCTCCTGGGAGGGGTCCCTGGAAGGGAAGAGGGCCTGGGCGTCGGATTCCGGGCAGTGGCCCTCGGGGTCCTTGACTGTCTCTCCTTGCGTTTCTGCTCCCAAAGTGGACAGGACGCGAGCAGCAGCACTCTTTAGCCAGCGTTGGCAGGCAGCATCTCTGTCCTCGTTGTCACCGGCCAGCGCCTGAAAGGTCTGCTCAGCGCGTCCCACTTGCTCCTCCGCCCCGCTGCTGCCGGGCACCATCCCACCCAGGTAGACGCGCGCTTGCTGCCAGCTTTCTCCGTCAGTACCAGACCTGGCACCACCCTGGCAGCCTGTGCCAGTGAGCAGCCGTGTATCTGTGTCCTCAGCGGCGCAAGAGAAGCTGATGTAATGTTTGCTTGCACAGCAGTGGCTGCAGGTGCAGGGCATCCCAGAAACCCCAACCCCTGCAGGTGACATTCAGACGCCAAGCCTTCCCATCATGCAGTGCTCCAGGGGCTCAGCTGTGAGCTCCCTTCCAGCCTTCCAATGCTTAGCTGGGCACAGTGGTGAATGACGGTAGGCCCCCTACTCTGGGAGGCTGAGGCAAGAGCGTCTTAAGGTGGAGGTGCAGCTCAGGGCGAAAGCCCTGGGTTCAGTCTTCAGTACACACACACCAGAAGAAGCGATTATTTTCACTAATACCTGTGAGCCAAAGATAGAGGAAACCTATTTAAACAATAGGATAGACAATCTAGAGGGAGAAGCTCTGCAAGGGGTCAGGCCCTGAGGCGGACTCAGCGGGGGTCCCAGGCTGGCCCCTGTGCTGCCGGGGTTGGGGCACGCGAGCCGAGGCAGCTCCCTCTCTGCGTGAGCTGTTCTGAGCCTGGGTCCCAGGCACCTTCTTCCGCTGCAGCTGTCTTCCTAACACCGCCCGGGCTCTCACTGCAGGTCGGCTCACTCATCACGCAGCTGTTCCGGGAAGCACGAAGATGAATTCTACGGCCCTTGGACTCGGGAGGCTCTGGGACCTGCGCTAACAGCAGCTCGCACCCTGCGCTCAGCGGATCTCCTGGCAGCGCCGCAGAGCACTTAGAGGGCCTGTGCACCACCTGCAGCTGTACAGTCCCCACGCACACAGCCGTGGCAGCTGCAGGTGGAGTTAGCAGGGAGCTGCCGGACGCCAAAAGCACCCTCCTCCTCCCTGAGTCTTCTCTCCCTCCTCCCTCCCTCTTTTCCTCTTCCCTCCCTCCTCCATTCCTTTCTGTTTCAATGCTGAGGATGGAACCCCAGACTTCCATGCTGGGCTGTGTCCCTAGCCTTTGTTTTATTTGCTGTTAGGAGGCAGACAGGGTCTCCCCAACGTGCTGTGCTGCCCAGGCACACGCGGCCATCACCCTGCCCTAGCCTGCCAGTGCAGGGGCCACAGCAACGCACCTCCACACCCAGCCTCAGAGCATCTTACGAAATGCCACTGTAAAGGTGCAGCTTTCACTAGCAACAGGTGCGAGCCCAGCAAGGGACGCCGAGGAAGGGGCTTTCTGCCCACGGTCACCTCTGGGGGAGAAAGGGAAGGGGCCTGCCCAGGGCAGTGGATGCCAGAGCTTTCCCATCCGTCCACAATGTTTCTTTCCTGTATCTTGGGGTGAGATTCCAAGAAGATGCAAAAAGTCAATAAATGTGTCGAAAAGAACACATCAGTGGTCCTTCTGCCAGGCTTCCATGTTTGGAAGCCTTTGTCTATAATAGAAAAGAAAATTCAAGAAAGTCATTGGGGAAATTTTACTAAGAAGGAAATTCAGTAAACTCAGTAATACAATGTAAATGTATAAAAATTAATAGTTTGGGGTATGTCGCGAAAAGCACCAAGGAAACGGAAACGTGAAGAAAGGTATCACTCTCAATAAAATAACATTATGGCTATGGAGGCTCCCACCACTCCTGTAACGAAAGCATGGCCCTGCCGGGAAGCCCTTCGCAGGTCCTGGAGGGCCAGCGGCCACACCCACCAGGCGGGGGCTGCGAGTTCTGAGGGACTGGGACTAAGCCGGCATGACTGCTACCACGGAGGCACCGACAGGCCCACAGGCCAGGCCAGGGGCGGAGGAGCTGCGCTGGGCTCTGGTGCGACCCCGGGGCTCGAAGACTGCAACTGGGTATCCCTTGGTGTCAGCGTCAGGGGCTGCGGCTGCTTCGGGCATGGCCCTGGGAGGCCTCTGAGTCTGTGACGAGGGCCTCAGCCAGGGAAGCCTGGCAGGGAACCCTCCACTACCCTGAGGCAGCTCCAGGCCCTCCCCACCCTGCAGCCAGTTTTACTGTAAAAAGCCTCCAGCATGAGCACCCAAATCAGCCTTCTTTCTTTGCAAATCACTCAGCTCCTGGCATTCTGTTAGAGCAACAGAGAAGAGACAAGCACAGAGTAAGATGGAGGAACTCTTTCAGTCTCGGAAACACACTGTAGTGGTGGCGCGTGCCTGTGATCCCAGTCTCGGGAAGCTGCAAACAGACCCTGAACACCCTGCAGACCCTTCCCGAAAATACAATCAATCAATCAATCAATCAATCAATCACACTGTAACGCTACAAACAGTAAAACTGTACACCGCTGCAGGTGACAGATCAGGAGGAAGGAACCTCCCAGCACCGTGTGTGCAGCCCTAGTGTACACCTGTCTCCTTCTCTGTCTCTCTGTACAGTTATAGCTGCACTCATCTACATACAGTAAACATGCACATGCACCCTGAAATATATAATATATTAAACAGTCATAAGTGACTAGAATAGAGTGACTTGTTTTATTTAATATCTTTGGGAAAATTGATTTTTCACTGCTTAGGTCAAAGATTTATTTAAACACCTTGAGGGGCCAGGGAGATAGCTCACGGGTACAAGGTCCTGAGTGGAAATAAGTGCTTCGAGATGTCACGGTGGCACCGCACGCCGAGGCAGGTGCAGTACTTCCCGATAAAGGCGGCAACGGCTTTAAAAGTCTTCTGTGCTTGGACGTCAGGATTTCACCCGTGAAGAGGTTGTTCCCACGGCAGGGACGCCCATCTCGTGGTCTTCACAGCACAGCTGCTGGTGCAGCTGGGGCCACAGTGTGTGGCCGTCTCCTCCGCATGCGATGTCCTCTCCTGGGTCTGCTCCGGGAAGCACACTTGTGGGTCACGCAGCAGGTCTGTGTCTAGTTTTTAGAGGGCAACCCCTTGTCGTAGTTACTCTTCTCTCGTTGCTGGGACAAATACCTGACATCCAAAATGAAGGATGGAACGGTTTATTTAGCTCACAGTTACTGGAGGTTTCAGTCCATACTCGGCTGGCTCCAAGGCAGAGAGGCACATGGCAGAGAGCAGCGGTTCATGGCGGCGGAACAGCGGCAGTGGTGACAGAGGCAACGGAACAACCAGGGGAGCAGAGAGCAGCAGCGTGAGTCTGTCTCTCTGTCTCTCTGTCTCTCTGTCTCTCTTTATAATATTCAGGCTCTCTGCCTCAGCCTATCTGCCTTAGGTCACACCCATAATCCCAGAAGTACCCAGGCCCATAATGCCATCGGTACTAAAACACATAATCCCAGTGGATTATGAGTCAAGTCTCAAATTCTAGAAGTCCCCACCCCATGACTGCATGAGGCTTTGGGGGGATAATTAGACAGAAACCATAACACTCTTATCCTTTCCACCCTAGCTGTGCAAATCTACCTTTCCACAGAGGTCTGAAGCTATCCAGTGTGCAGAGTGGCCGGCGTTCGTCATCTTTCGTCATTGGTAATAGCCAGGCCCGCTCAGGCGCGCTGCTCTCTCTCCAGTGCCCTGACACTGAGTACATCCCTCACATGCACTTGGACCATGTGGACATCGGTCTGGACAAATACCTGCTCGGATCATCTGCCCATTTTAAACATAAGGTATTACTGCCATAGTCTTGACAGGCTACAATTTTGTATTTCCTTGAATTTGCAAATGTCTGTGTAAAAAATGTGTAACTGCTTATATCACATTCTATGGAATGTTATTAGAATATCAATGATGAACAGAAAATATCAATTCCAAGCTAAGTCAAAGATATTTGCTACTCAGAAAGCCAGTGATGATAAGCTCAAGTACTTATGTTATAGAGTAATAGTATCACGAAGCTTTTCTGCTAGAGGGTTGAGAATGCAAATTAACAGACCAAAAATTGGAGAAAAAGAAGGGCTATGAGGATAACCAATATTTTGGCCCTAGCCCTTCAAGGTCAGTAGGGACTCAGGATATAAGAGAACCTGTGCTATAATATCCTATGACTCAGAGGTGTCCTAAATTTTCTTGTCAAGGAGATTATGGGACCTCAGAGGAAAGGGATAAATGAACTATAGTGCGTCCAAGGAGAGTCACCTACAGAAAAACATTCTCTCAGGCTTTCACAGAAAGCAAACTGGCCAAGCAATGACCGTGACTCGTCTCGAAGGCTGACACTAACAACAGTTCTACAAAGTACTGTCTATGGTCCCAAAGTTAATTCTGAGGGGATTTGACCCTGGAAGATACAAAAAATGAATGTTTTGTTTAATACAGGTCTTGCTTTGACTTGCCCTTGACCACCCAGAAAAAAAAAAAAAAAAAGCTGAATTACAATGCATGGAACACAGAGCTAGATTGGTGAGATGAGCTTTAGGAGGCTTAGATCAATAGCCTCCAACCTTACAAGCTTCACAGGTGGCCCACTGCAACTGCAGAACATTTGACTGTGTATGCATCTGCTTCCTCTTAGTCCAAAGAGAAGAATTTTCTTTTCTTTTTTTTTTCTTCTTAGCAACATCAATAAGAAGGTGGGTCATGCCCACACACTGTGCTCTGTAGAACTATTATGAGGACAATATGCAATGTGTCAACTGTTAAAAAAATAAAGGGGAAAAGAAAAAAAAAGTAATGTTTATTGAAAGTGTTAATGTTGAATTGTTTGATCAATCTTATATAGCTATATCTACTATTCTAAACTGATCTGATGATGAAAATATGTAATATAATCATTGTTAAATTTAAATAATAAAAGTATTAAATCATAAAAAAAGAAATGAAAAAATTAAGGTTTATTGAAAGTGTTAATGTACAATTATTTGACCAATCTTACATACCTATATCTAGTAATCTAAACAGATTTGATGATGTAAATGTGTAATACAATCATTGCTAAGTTTTTGTTCTTGTTTTGAAATTCTGTACTATACTTACTCTTACTTGTTACTGTTTTGCTACCTTTGTTTCTGCTATTTTTACTCTTTAAAATAAAATTTAAAAAATTTTAAAAATCAGGTATTACTTCATTGCACTTGCTGTGGAGTTAAGTCCCTTCTGCATCCTGAATGGCAGTAAGCCCCTGTCAAATCCAGGGAAGGACAAGATAAAATGACACCTGGAGGGAGGGCTGGCCAGGTAGCTCAGCGGACTAAAGCACCTGCTTAGGCAGGCGCAGGGACCGGGGTTCAATACCCACTGTGCCGTGCCAGCCCCATCCCGGGGGCACACTGAGATTTGATTGAGACTGGGCGTGGTGCGCATCTGTAACCCTGGCACTTTGGGGACCGAAAACAGGAGGATCCCAGGAGTGTGATCTACGTGGTGAGACCCTGGAGACCCTGTACTAATTACATTAAAAAAAAAGATAAAACTTGTGACTGAGGGGTAGCCAAGCCAGGCCACAGGATGGAAGCAGGAATGCCCAAGGCCAGGGCTCCATTGGCCCCATGCAGGAATGTGATAAAAGCAAGGAGACAGATAGCTAGGACTGCACTACCATGCCGCTCCATGGCCCTCCGAAGAGCACCTTTGTTCTGTTAATATTAGGAAAGGTACAATTAATGGAGCTTGCAAAAGTGCGCTTGCTATGTATCCAGAGTTCCTAGGGCCCCACTTCCAAGTCAGCCTGTCCCGCTTATAACCCACGGGTGTGCTCACCTTGACCCCGCAGCGCTCTGAGATATAAACATTTCTGTGTATAAAACGGCTACACAGTCTCCACGGCAACCCACTCAGGGCCCTTCGCAGCACTGGGAGCTTTCTGCCTTTCAATAAATGCGTTCACTCCTTTCGCTCTTGACTCTGCCTTGCAATTCTCTCTGGGCGGAGAGAAGAGCCGGAACAGTTGCCTTCATTGGGGTTTTGGAGCGCTCACATTTATTGATGTTTGTACGCTCAGCCACTTGGCCCTGAGGTAAATTCTACCCTGCCATGGTGGACAGTCTTTATGATGCGCTATTGATTTGTTTGGCTGCTATTTTATTGAGAATTTTTGCATCTATGTTCCTAAGAAACATTGTTCTGTAATTTTGTTATTGTTGTCTTCCCCTTGTCTGATTTTGGTGCCTAAGTAATCCCGGTTTCATAGAATGAGTTTGAAAGAATTTTCTTCTTTTCATTTGTACTTTACAGTTCGATAAAATCTAGCAGTGAATTATCCAGTCCTGAGATTTTTCTTCATAAAAAAATTATTTCACTGCTGATTCAACCTTGTCGCTCACTATTGGTGTGTTGAAGCTTTGTAGTTTTCCATGGTATAGTCTTGGTAGGATGGAGGTACCGAAGGATCAAGGTATTTCTTCCTGATTTTCCAATTTGTTCATTTACTGTTTGTTTTAGTTACTTTTCTTGTTGCTGAGACAAAATACATGGGTCACATAAGTTTAAAGAAAAAAAATGATCTCAACTCATAGCTTATAGATGTTTCAGCCAATAGTCAACTTATTCCAAGGCAGAGTGGGGCGGACAGTAAAGTCGCAGAGGAGGAGCTGTCTGTGGCAGGTCAGGCTTCTCACTTTGGCTCCTTCCAGGTCACCTGATCCGGGTGGCACCACCCACATTCCCACTATCCATCCCCAGAGCCATGCTAAGCCAATCCGTGCGCTTGTTTAATAATGATAACCTTTATCCTGGCATCCTTAATCTTGGCACCACACACCTAGCTCCAGCCACCTCCAGAAAGCCCTGTCTGTGACTGCATGGAGCCTTGAGGGGACATCTAGGCCTGAGCTGCCACTGTTGCTTGCGACATCCCCTAATTATCCTGGAACTATAGTATAAATTATTAAACATGCCTCACTTTAGTCTGTTATTTCATTTACTAGAGATTTGTCTCTCTCTTTCCAGCTGCAAGTTTGCCAACGTCATTTATCTTTACAAAAGAACACAGCGTCTTCTTTCTTGGTGTAAGTCTTCAGTCTCGTGTTTTAGCCTGTCCTTTCTGCTGGGGTTCACTACCACGTCCGTCAGTTCTAGGCTCTGCCCCCAAGTCCCTAACTGCGCTGCATTCACGGGTTGCTCATTTGAAACCGTCCACCTCTCAGTGCAGGCCTTCGCGGCTTTGTGCGTCTGAGTGCTTACTGCTGCGTGGCCCCAGGCGCCCGCACCTCCCCCAGGAGTGGAGACTCTGTGGGCTCCCCCTGCACTCACAAAGCTCCCGGTGCTTCTGGCTTGTCCCGTCTGGGCCTGATGGGGTGGCCGCCTGGTCGCTGGACGGTGCCGCTCGTCCCTTGATGGGTCCCATGCGTCCCTTCAACTGAGTGAACTCGAAACACCTGTCTTCCAGGGCGGCACTTCTGCTGCTTTGTTTAGCCAGTTATTGCCACAGGTGCTCGATTTTACTTTGTTTCATTCTTCAGTTCTTCGGTGGTGAGACTCCACGGTGGCTCTCCGGGACGACACCTGTCCCGTGGCACTTCTTCTCCAGACCCTAAATTGTTTCCTGACGCTACTGAGTGGATCATCTGCATCCCCTTCCATCTTGCTGAGCTTCCCCAAGCCGATTGCTTTAACTTCTTTCATGCAAATGTGCTTTCCTGGGGATCTGTTGCTGGAGGGTCATCATGTCCACTTGCTGGTGTCCCTGTGCCCTCGCTTTTCCTGTTCCCTGGGTCCTGTGTGGATGTCGGCTCCTTCATACAGCAGCCGCTTCCCTGACAGCACTGTGGCATCCCCTGAGGCCGGTCTCTCCTGCGGTGCTGCCTTCCTGGGGAGCGAGGCACAAGCTTTGGTCCAGGTGGGCTCAGCAGCGCAGTCCCCGGCAAGCCCCCCTCTGCTGCGGGCTGCGGTGGACATTGAGGCCTGGGCTGCAGGCGTGGTGACTGTGGCACAGCCTTGCAGGGCCAGGGCTGGCACCTTGGCTTTTTCAGGCTGGGTGTGGGCACCTGACTGAGCTGCAGGTCACTGGGCATGGGGTGGGCTGGGGCTGCCCCAAGGGGCTGAGTTCTGGCATGTGCTATGCTGCTACAAGCTGCTGTCTGAGACAGAAGCTCTTGGGTGGTGGGGTTTCTGGGTGATTGTTGGGCTAGACTGGGTGTCATATGCTGGGCTCTCAGGGACAGGAGCAGGGCTGCCCTGCTGGCCGTTGGGCTGGGCTGAGGCCGCTCTGGCAGTGCTTGGCAGCCCCCAGGCACGGGGCACTGGCTGGCTGGGTGCGCATGCACAGCCGTGGCTGAGTAGTGCCTCTTCCTCTGGCAAGCCTGATGCTCTCTGAGGGGTGGGGAAGCCATGAACTGGGAAACTGGAGGCCTAAGCCCTTCCATAGCCAGGGTGGGGGTGATGCTGCAGATAGATGCAGGTGAGTGTAGGGATGGTGGTGGGCTATGCACAGAGGACACGGGCTGGACCACCGTCCCTGGGGGCCACCTTCCAGGAACATGCTCTGCGCATGCAGGGGCCAAGCTTGTAGGTCCTGGGGGAGAACTGGGCACCTGCTTCCAGGCCCCTTGTCAGCTCAGCCCCCCTAGGCCCCGGCTGTCCCACCTGTGTGTGGCCCTGGTGAGCGCCAGCAGCTCCCATTCAGCAGGACCCCTGGAGCTGCGGCGCCCCTGCACCCTGCCTTGGCTCTGAGCTGATGGGGCATGGAAGGCAGTGAGGGAAAGGTGGGTGCTCTGCCCAGCCCCACACTGCTCCTCGGCTCTCCACTTCCCAAGGACCTGGCCGGCCCAGAGTCCTCCCACGCGCACACACACCCTCTGCCATGCCCATGGCTATAGCCACTGGTCACTTGCTGCTGTCCCTGTGGGGGGGGGGCGTAGGCAGCAAGCAGCAAGTGGTCCCTCTGGCCACCTGGCAGCTGCAGCACCTCGGGTGTGAGCCTCCGGAGATGGGGCGGCCAGCCCTGTGCCTGCAGGGGCACTTTCTGTGGTGAGAGCAGAACACCATGAGGTCCAGGTAGTGAGATTCCAGGCACTTGATCTTTTTCTGGTTTTGCTTTTTTTCTGCCTTAAAGCACTTCCAAAAATTTTATAATCAGAAGTCAAGTTAATATCATTAACTCATTAGTTCAATAATTGGTCAATAATCTCCTGGTACTGTGCTGGGGGAGCACCGATCAAGTCTTTTATGAAAATAAAAATACTCTCGGTTGAGGAAAGCTGTTGAAAATGCTCAACACAGAAAGAAAACGGCTGAGACTGGGTACGCCACGCAGCAGGAGACCCAGCAGCCCTGAAGCCCAGAGAGTTTTCCTCTCTGGCCCCGAGACTCCCGGCACATCTGTGAGGACTGAACCTTGGCACGGCCGGCCCGCACGCGGCCGTGACTGGAAGCCGCACTCTGTGGTGGTCTCCAGAGCCCTGTGTCTGCAGCAGGGTCAGCCTGTGACAGGCTCCTGCTTAGGAGCTAATGGGAATGGACATTTTATGGAGCCAATTTTTTGGTTGCTTGAAGTTAATTGCTTTGTACCTAATTTAAGTCCTCCAGGGAGCCATTCTGGTCTCCCCAACAAGCTTTATCTTAAATGAGGCTGACCTATAATCCCACTCCACACGTCAGGGCGGCTGTCGGGGAGGCCGCGGGAGGTGCCGGGCTCCAAGGACTCTGCCTCTGGCACCAGGGGCCAGGTCAGGGACGGTGTCTAATAAAAGCTATGGGAGACGGTGAGGCTCGGGTTACCTTTGCTTGCCCAGGCCACAGAGCCCCGTTGCCTGGCAACCTGGAAGTGCTGTGATGCTGTGGAGCCCTGAATGAAGGCTGGGTACATGGGGAGCAGCAAGGCCCTGGGCTGCAGTAGCCAGAGAGAGACCCAGTGCCATCTTTTCCCGGCCCGTCCCAGTGGCTCTCCAAGCGTGGTCCTTGGGCCAGGAGGGTCAGGCTGACCTGTGGGTGTGTTAGAAGCGTCTCTTGGGAGTCCCACCTCAGATCTCAGGATTAGAGACTCTGAGGGCGGAGCCCAGCGTGGGCATGGTCACCAGCCCCTAGGTGACCAGAGGTCACAGCGCCTGAGCAAGCAGGGAGGCAGCACAGTGGGCGCTCACTGGTGTGGAGGCCAAGGTATGGTGGTCACCCTGTCATAGACGGCTAAGTAAGGCAGAGGCAGTGCGGGCAGCCAGGCAGGGTGGGTCCTCGAGAGGTCAGGGCAGAGGACAGCTCTGGCTGCAGCTGCGTCACCAAGGCCAGGCTGCAAGAGGAAGAACTGCTCCCCACATACTTCCCAGGGAGGAAGAGCAGTGGCTGACATCCCAAGCAGGTGTCACGTCTCAGGGCGGGGACCGGATGCCCTCACCCAGCCCGTCCAGGAAAGCCCTCCAGACCGGCCTCCCCTTTGGATGCCCATTTCATCGATGTTACCCTAGTGGCTCCACGCGGGTGCTCCTTGGTTGGCCACAGGCTTGTCCCACCTCAGAGCCACCCTATGGCTTGCCGCCGGATCAGTATCACCTAAGCGACCGCACTTACCGTCTGACCGACTGGCTGGAATGCTGGCCTCCCTTGCACCTCCTCACCTACTGGCTTTGGAACCCAGTATTGGTGGGCAGCCCCCTGTCCAGGCCCCCCCCTTTCTCTCCATCAATTTCTCCTGCTCTCAGGCCCCGTTCCCAGGATTCCTTCCCTGATTTTAGGGAAGGCGCACTCTACGTTCTGGGCACGTGGTAGAGATTCATTCTGCTCCATCAAGCTGCAGCCAGCTTCTGACATGTGTATGCAAGACGAGGGGGCCGGCCAGTGGCAGGGTCACATGTGGGGCTCTGAAGGCTGCTTCCCTGCTGTCGAGGGAGTGGCTTTCTGGGGCAAGCCTTACCGGGCACCAGAAGTTGTGCGCAGGGATGCCTGCTAAGCCCTGTGACCCGCAGTGCACCACCCGGCAGGTCTTCAGGGACACCTCAAGCCTGGGGACATCAAATTCTTGGAGGTCTCGGACTGGAGCTAACCACTGGGGGCAGAGCCCAGAGAGGAAAGGGCTGGATCCTCAGGAAGCACCCCCCAGCACCCCAGAGCTGAGCTTACAGGGAGTGAATCGGCAAGCTCCGGGTGGCACAGCAGGGGAACAAAGAGACCTTGAAGGAAAGCCTGATGGCAGTCTTCAGCAGTGTTCTCGTCTCGTGGGCAATGCGGCTTTGTCAGTGTGAGCAGCGTAGATGGCTAACAAAGCACTCGCCGGCTCTCCAGCGGGTGCCATTGCAGGGGCAGCCGCAGCGAGAGGCTGGACCGGAAGAACTGCGCCGAGGACACCAGAGCACGGTCTACAATCCGAACCACGGCTGTGAGGGCTCCTGACAGGTGCGTTTCCAGACAACTCGGTTTCAGCCCTGGATGGCAATGGCCGGAGAGGGCTTCAGAGCGACCTACATATTAACCGTGTGCTGATTAAATCTTGAAGAGAACTGGACCGCGGTTTGGTCTCTGGCTCTGCTTCCCCACAGCAGCTGGCTTGGAGGACCTGCTGTCCTAGAGCAATGGTGCTCCCCTAGCGAGCCCCAGAGTGTGAGAGGCTTAGCGAGGGTCCTCAACTCCACCTCTGGGTTTTGGTGGGACAATCTTGGGCAGGGACTGCGAGTTGGCATCTCTAGCAAGTTCCCAGGTGACCCCACTGAACTCTGAGGAGTCCTAGAGGAGAGAGGGGCGCTGAGGCAGGGCTGAGCTCCAGGGTGGAGCCCTGGGAGGAGGCAGCAGGGACCACCTGGCCCTGGCTGCGGCCCTCACTTTGGGCAGTGAGCAGCGCAGGGCTGGGTGACCTAGCAAGGGCTCGCTCCCACTTCTGGGGGGCAGAGGCGGGGTCAGCCCTCCTTGTATTTGAGTCACTTGCAAGGAGTTCCCACCAGGAACCAAGCAGCCCCAGCAGGAAGCGGCGGTGCCCTGGAGCCAGGCGCCTGTCTGCTGAGAGCTGTGGACTTTGGCTCAGTCTGTGATGCGGCACAGGAAAGAGTGGCCAGGGTCATGCCTTCTTCTCATTTGTCCTTTGCTCACCAGAAAGGCTGCCTGCTGCCCTCCGAGCCCTGAGCACTGACCACCTACTCCTCAGAAACCCTGTCATCCCTGGTTGGCGTGCTCCAGGACAGAGGTCATTTGCAGAGACTTAGTGGGGAGAGAAACCTCTTCTCCAGCTTGCCACAATAATCACTCATCTTCTGCCTGACTGTCCCAGGGACAGGGACCATGAGCAGCCTTGACCCTTGCAGGCCAGGGCCAAAGGAAGGCGACCTGTCCCGCTAGCCCCACCTCAGATCTTGGCGACGCTCCACTGTAGATGGCTCAGGAGGAGGGGCAGCAGCCACTGGGACGGAGTCTCCCAGTGCGGACCCCACATGCACTCATGGATGAAGCTGCCTCCAGGCACCCCTCCCTCAGCCCCAATCACTGGGGACTAGGCCCTATTTTTTCTTCATGCGCATGAGAGGAACAGGGCCTGAGGGAGGAGGAGGAGGAGCCTGGGGAGCACGATTGATGAGGGTATAAAGTCTCTGCAGCCCTTGTTGTGGTGCACGCTCAAGTCTGCACTCCAGTCCTGCGTGTACCACCGCCTGGCTGCTCCTAGATCACGTTTGCTGGAGCAGTAGCTCACCCTGGCTGGAGCAGACACCGAACATGCCCCCAAGCAACAAAACGGAAGAAGTTTTGTTTCTGCAATGAGACAGCCAGGGACGTCCTGGCTCCGGGGGCGCCAATGACAATTTCGGAGCTTCTCTCCCTGCCTCTTGGGTGTGGGGTCTCATGTTCCCAGCTGGGGTGCAGCCCCGTGGCAGGAAGCCCTGAGACTCTGGCTTCCCCGAGGGTGGGCCTGTGAGGCAGCCTGCTTGCGGCCTGGTCACCCTCTGCCTGCCCTCCTGCACGCTCCTGCCTGGGTGCTGGGGTCTGAGTGTGAGCCTTTCTCCACACTGTGCTAACCCACCAGATTGCCAGCACCCTGGAATGGGCTCCTGAGGGTGCTGGGCAGCTACAGGTCTGCACGCGGAAAGGAGTAAATGAAAAATGAATGTGAAACTTTGTGAACAGGAGATATTCTTGGGATGGGTGTTATGTTTCCCAAAATTAGAAGTAGATAAAGTTTGAGAATATTCCTCTCCTCCAGACTCGGGCAAGCAAGTCATTGGGCAATAATTCCTGGGGGGAAGGTCAGAATGGGACTACGCAATGACTCCTGGGGAGGTCAGATGAGGGTTGCTCACTGACTCCTAGGGAGAAGGTCAAGTTGGAGCTGCGCAATGACTCCTGGGGAGAAGGTCAGGTTGGGCTGCACAATGACCCCTGAAAAGAAGGTCAGGTTAAGGCTGCATAATGACCCCTGCAAAGGTCAGGTCAGGGCTGCTGTGTAATGAGCCCTGGGGAGAAGGTCAGGTGGGGGTTGCACAATGACTCCTGGGGAGAAGGTCAAGTTGGAGCTGCGCAATGACTCCTGGGGAGAAGGTCAGGTTGGGGCTGCGCAATGACCCCTGCAAAGAAGGTCAGGTTGAAATGCTGTGTAATGATCCCCAGGGAGAAGGTCAGGTCAGGGCTACACCCCACTTTGCAAATCCTAGCGCTCCAGCAGCTTGGTGCCTGGGTTTGTGTTACGGCTCTAGACATTTAACTACTATAGACTCTTAGGCTTCACCCAGCTTTCCTTTCAGCCTTTCCTTAATGCTGCAATTTTAATACTAAAGGTGAGAAGCTCGGAAGCCCCATTTCTTGACTATCTTTAGGTGAACAGCAACTGCATTAACAGGAAGAAGGATAGCAAGACCAGCAGCTGCCGCGACGGCATCAGCTACATGAGCACAGCCTCGAGCACTGACTCTAAGAGAGCAAAGGGCAGAGGAGACAAGAGGCAAAGCAACCCGTGGAGTGGCTCTGAGGCTGGGTTTTAAAATACCCTTCACGGAGTGGCCGACTTGAAGATACACTCACCAGTGGAATAAAGCAGACCCCTGTGCGTAGATATTCTGTAGTCTCCCTGGTGTAAGAGCTCAAAAGAAGAAATAAAAATGGAAGGGTATAACACAGTTAAGTGGAAAGCGGAACTTCAGGATTAAACGACAAAGAGAGAGCAAGGGGAAAAGTTAGGAAACATGGCAGGGCCAAAACCCTACACTGATATTCACAAGCTGCTTCAGACAATGGCCCCAAGAATCTCCACCAGGCTTTTGAAACTAGCAGTTAATTGCTAGAATTCTCACCCTGACTAACTGTATATGCTAATATCTGGGAATTAAGCAACTACACTGAGGATAGCAATGTATAACACTAAAACCCTGCTTGGAATATTACCATTCTGGTCTTCTAAACGTATACTGCTTCTAACATCCACTTAATTATTGCTATGGGCTTCCCCAAGTAAATGTTTATTTAAAAAAAAAAAAAGGGTAATAAAAGAGAATAAGAGACAAAAAATGCCATAGAATTAACCTGCTACAGTTTTGTATATGGTTAGATTTCTAAACTTCTGTGTAAAAATGCATAATTGGGTTTTTTTTTCACATTCTACAGGGATTTTTTTAGAATAACAATGATGGATGGAAAATACTGGTTCCATGTTACGTCTAAGGCATTTGATATTCAGAAAGATAGTGATGTTAAGCTCAAGTGCCTATACTATAGGGTAATAGTATCACCAAGCTTCTCTTCTGGAGGATGAATAACTTAAGTTTGCAGACCAAAAAATGAGAGAAAAAGAAGGGTTATAAGGATAGCCAATATTTTGGCCCCAGCCCTTCAAGGTTTGTGAGGACTCAGGACATAAGAGAACCTGTGTTGTAACATCCTATAACTCAGTGGTGTCCCAAATTTTCTGTTTAAGGAAATTATGGGGCCACAGAGGAAAGGCATCGATGATGTACAGTGTACCTAAGGAGAGTCACCTAGAGAGAAAACATTCTCAGGCTTTCACAGAGAGCAGGCCATGATTCATCCAGAGGGCTGACACTGACAAAAGTTCTACAAAACACTGAACGTGGTTTCAAGGTAAATCCTGAGGGGATCTTACTGACCTTGTCAGATACAAAAATTACATTTTTTTGTTATATAGGTCTTGCTTTACCTTGGTCTTGACCATCCAGCTGAAAAGTCTAACCATGAAGTACAAAAAGTAAACCCAGATTAGTATGCTGAGCTATAAAAGGCTCAACTCAGCAGCTTCCAACATTGCCAGTTCCACTAATAACCTACTACTATTATAGATTATTGGACCACATATACAGCTACTTAGTATATATGTACTTAGTATATACTTTATACTATTAGTATAAGGAAAGATTTATACTAATAGTGTTTAGAAAAGATACCATGTCTGCATCTTGAACTCTGACCAACTAACATGAAGACAATATGCAATGTATTCATTATTATAACTGTCCTACAAACTTGTTTTGAAACTGTCATTGTTACCGCTTTCTCATTAAAATTAATAAAATTTAAAAAATAAAAAATATCGTTCATTTTCAAACTGTAGCTTTAGGTCTTCACTTATTTTTACTATCTTGTAGATAAAAAGAAGGGATTACTCCAGACAAGCTAGTGTGCTCTTTTAAGGTTCCTCAAACCCTTGCTTCCTTACCATAGCCACGGGAGAACCAGGAAGGAGGCAGGTGAGAAAGGATCGCAAGCAGAGAGCTGAGCCTCAGAACCGAGCGTGCTACCAAGGGAACGCTGTGCTTTCAGAAGGATACTGTCAAAACTCACTGAACCTCAACAGGTAGCTGCAGTTAATATATGAAATGTGTCTTCGTTATTCTTCTCTTCTCCCTGGGACAAAATTCCTAACACTCAAAATAAAGGAAACACAGGTTTATTTAGCTCACAGTTTGTAGACGTTTCAGTCCATGCTCAGCTGGCTCCAAGTGACAGTGGCACAGCCACAGAGCTACATTCATGGTGGTGGTGGTGGAAGAAATCAGCAAAGAGCAAAGGGCATGGCAGCAGCTGCGGCAGCTAGCAAGCCTCTCTCCCTTCCTTATATTGTACGCAGATCACACATGCCAGGGTGGGTGTAGCACTGGTACCCATCATCCCCGCATCGGATCATGAGTCAAGTATAATCTCTAGAAGCCTGCCCTTACGATGGCATGAGGTTTGGTGGGACAACTGGATACAAACCATCACATTCTGCCCCTGGACCCCTGAAGACTCATGCGCATCCCTTTATGCAAAACGCATAGTCTATCTGCAAGAGTTGCCCAAGTCCTGAAAGCTTCAGCACTGTGGAAAAGGCCAAGTCCCAAGTCTCCTCCAAGATCCAAGGCAAACTCTTAGCTGTGAGCCCTTGTACAAATGAAAAGAAAGTTAAACACATCCAACATCCAGTGGCGCGTGCGTGCACACACACACACACGCACACACACACACACACACACACACAGCCATTAGCATTCCAAAAGGTGCAAGCATACAAAGCATTGTGACAAGGCAAGTCCAAAATCCAGAAGCACAGACAATTAAGTCGTGCAGTTCCACGTGGAACATCTGAAGACATCTGTGACAAACTGTGAGCTATGTGTGGCTCCACTTCTATGGTGGTGACTCCCATGGTTTCTCTCTTAGGCTGGGTTTGTTCCCTCCTTGCAACTTTCCTTAGGTGATCCACATTCCTAGATTTTTTCGAAATTCTGGGGTTTCTACTGCATGTTAGGCTTCTCACTGTCTGCTTCACATACTGCCCTCCCAGGGGCACACTGCCTGGCATCCCAGGCCTTCTTCTGAAATCTAGGTGGAGGCCTCTGACCTCAGAACTCCTGTATTCTGAATGTGCCCAAAACCAACGCCATGTGGATGATGCCAAGGTCCATTGCCAGCTAGAGCACGTGCCAGCTTTTCTTTTCTCTTGACTGTAGGTGTTGAGCTTCTGGATTGCTGAGCATTCTGAACCTGATTCTGAGGAATGGATTCTGCATGCCAGCGCCATTCTGGAACCTAACACTCTGTGGCTTTCTTCTCAAAGCAGACTTTCACTCTTGCAGTTCAAAGCTGCAAAAGGTGGAGTCCTGGTGCTTCCTGTGATGCCCCCAGGCCATCTTTTCTATTCTCCTGTTCATTCTGGATAATAGGAATCTGAGCTCTATCTTTGCATTCCACAACTTTATTGACATTTGCTTTCTGGCCAAACACAACACCTTAAATCATTCTGCTGCATTCTTTGTTCTTGATTTTCAGCAATAATATGACTAAAAGGCCCCAATAATAGCCATGCAACTGCTTCAATGTTCTACTGCCTTGAAATTTCTTCTGCAAGATTAGCCAGTTGGATGTACTTAATCTCAGTCTCAGGCAAAGTCTCTGGACATGAGCAAAATGCAGATAAACTTTCTGCCAAGCCATATCATACATCATCTGGAGTCCAAAAACCAGTGAAGTCCTTCTTCCCAGAAGAAATCTCCTCAGCCCCATCTTCACAGGCAGGATTTCTAGCAGCATTCTGGGGGGAAAAAAAAATCTATCAACATTAAGGGTTTTCATCATAAAATCAAAGTTACAGAAAGGGAGAAGAGGGGGTGAGAGAAGAAGAGGAAGAGGAAGAAGAAGGAGAAGGAGAAGGAGAAGAAGAAGGAGAAGGAGAAGGAGAAGGAGAAGGAGAAGAAGAAGAAGAAGAAGAAGAAGAAGAAGAAGAAGAAGAAGAAGAAGAAGAAGAAGAAGAAGAAGAAGAAGAAGAAGAAGAAGAAGAAGAAGAAACAGAGTTACATGGTTTTCTAAGGCCAAGAAAAAAATCTGGATTTGAGATAAAAGAAAAAGAAGACATTTATACACATGTGTGTGTGCATGCGTGTGTGTACAGAGACACAAGTGCAGTCCCTCAAGCTGCCAGCCCACCCCTCCCCCCACCCACCAGATGTAAACACAGATGCTGGGGAGAAGGTCGGGTGGAGGACTGGAGCAACACGCCCAGTGTCCTGTGACAGTCCTTCAGCTTTATCAGAAAATCTAATCGCAGAAGAAATGCCCGGGTGGCACCGAGTGTTCTGCCTAAGAGCACCCTGGTAGCACCTCTCTACGTCGCCTGTCCTTCTGTACAAGATGGTCCTTTCCCACTTCCACTCCCCTGGGGACCCTCATTCCTGGTGGCCTGGGAACCTCTGGGGAGCAAGCTGCTCTGGAAAACAGCTCTGGTGTTCCACAGCCAGGTTTACTGGGGTGTAAGTGGGGCGGGGTAAGCACCAGTTGCTGTGGCAAGCCAACCAGTGGGTGTGGACACCAAGGTGGCTGGGTTGCAGCTACTAACTTGTGGCTCATACCTGGCTGTCTCCGTGGCCTTTCTTTTCTTTTCTTTCCTCCTCTTTTTCTTTCTTGAGTACTGGGAATCAAACGCAGGACCCTGCCCTAGCTGGGCAGGCGCCATGCCGCTGAGCCGTATTTGCAGCCCTGTAGCCTTTTGTAGAACGCAATCAGACCGAAAGCAGCCTTCGAGTATGGCTTCCTTTACTTAGAAAACTGAATTGAGATTGGCGTGTGCTGTTGCACAAATCACCAGCCCCTCCCTGGTTATTGCTGCGCGGTGCTCTTTGGCACAAGGGCACCACAACTCCCGTCCCCATCAAGCTACGTAGTGAGCGCTAGAATCCGTTCCAGTTTCTGCCTAGGATGAGTAAAGATGCTATGCGCATAGGTGGGCGCGTATTTAGAGTGAGCTGTGGCCCTATTCCCAAGTGCTTCGCTGGACCCGCCTCCTGCTGTTTCCCCACTCCCTGCAGAAGGAGCTGCTGGCGAGTGTGGGTGCTGCTACTCTGCATGTTGTCACTGTACCTCGCCATCTTGCTGAGCTGGTTTGTCGCTGGATGTGATTTTACCGTAATCCTCTGGGACTGCCCAGGTCTGCTGGCTCTCCCCACCTGTGGAGATCATTCATTTCTTTTTTGCATGTCCTTCCACCCTGGTAGCCACATCATGGTCACTGTGTCCCTAGAAGGACCGAGAGCTCCCTGCCCTGCTCCAGGAGCCCTATGAGTTCTCCCATTCCTTCCTCCAGGGTGCTGGGTCCCTAGGTGTGGACATCTGGTCCTCGTGCTAAGGAAATGTGCGCCCATTCTTATTTTGTAAGAGTTTAAATGAGGAATGGGTTTTGATTTTGCCAGAGGATTCTTAGTATGCCACAAATAATCCTGTGGATTCTTTCCTTAAACTTGATGGCACGGGGGCTTCTCTGCTCATAGTTTCTAGTAATCGATCATCTTTGAACTCCTAGAACAAACCTCACGTATTCACAGCGTCTTGTAATGAAATTTTAGTCTACAGCACGCTAACCATCGCTTCCGCTCTTCCTTCTTCCTTTCCTTCCCTCCTTCCTCCTTCCTCTGCCCTCTGCCTTTGCCAGGTTTAGGTGTGTCATATTTGCACCACAAAAAGAACTTGGAAATTTTCTTTCCTTCCGTCAGCTGTGGCACCACATGTATGCCATGCAAAATTTACACTCACTGCCACCGTACTGCCCACAGGGCTGCTGCTCGTGACCCACGGTGGTGCCTGGGTCCTCAGCTTCCAGGGCCCTGGAGCACCTGCCAGCGGCTCATCAGGCCGCATCTCACCAAAGGTCATCCCAGACCTCACCCTGGCACCAGGGGCCATTAGAGGCACTTTGGAAAGCGGACCTTTGGAAAGCTGGACCAGACAGCACATCATGCCGACCGAAGGCTGCCCCCAGCCAGGATGCACCACCTTCCTTTGGGGAAACACAGAAGCAAGCTGGAGCCCCAGGGCTTGGGCCCGGCCAGGGACATATGCACCCATAGGAGGTAAGAACAGCAGCCATGTGACCGCAGAGCCCAGTGGTACTCCAGGAAATTTTAGCATGTTGTTTAAAAACACTAATTGTTATGGCTGGAAGGCCTGTGTGATGGGCAGAGGAACACATTGCTGGCTGGGTGAAGCAAGGAGGAGGGGGAGCAGAGCTTTGCCCTGGGGAGCCTGGGGCTTCAGAGGTCTTCTTCCGTGCGGCCACCAGCTTGTCCCACCCAGTGTCCCCTAGAAGAATAAAGCAGGCCCTGAATAGCTGGAGTCAACCGCTCTGCAAGCGGCAAATGCTCCCCAGCTTTCTGCTGCATTGTGGGCTTAGCCACCTCTGAACTTTAGCTTGGTCACAGGGGCCATAGGCTATGTGCAATTGAAGCCCCACATTCTGGCCCCCCCAAAGGGAGTGGCTTCCAGCAAAACGCAGCTCACGACCAAAAGGATGCCATTCTAGAGCCGCAGCAAGCTGCACCAGACATGCGGAGCTCCCACTTGTCCAGCTGGACAGCCCTCTCAGTGACTGCTGTGCCCGCTGCAGACCTGCAGCCCGGGGGTCCCATCGGCCCAAAGTCGTGCTGATGTCCCAGGCGTGCGCCCCTGCTGCCCGCTGCCTCCTCCTCTCTCCGCTTCACCTGCCTCTGCTCTGACCGACGCACTGAGAGTGACAGACGCATGCAGCGTGTTGCTGGGACATTCTGCACATCACCTACTTGCTACCTCAAGAAAGAGACTGATGGCTTCTGTCTACGGCCAGAGTGCCTGTCAGCAGGACACAGGAAGCAGCAGCTTCAGGGACTCAGAGGAGTGTGCGAGGCAGCTGGGGAGCATTTGCCGCTTGCAGAGCGGTTGACTCCAGCTAGTCAGGGCCTGCTTCATTCTTCTAGGTGGGACAAGCCGGTGGCCGCACAGAAGAAGACCTCTGAAGCCCCAGGCTCCCCAGGGCAAAGCTCTGCTCCCCCTCCTCCTTGCTTCACCCAGCCAGCAATGTGTTCCTCTGCCCACCACACAGGCCTTCCAGCCTTAACAATTAGTGTTTTTAAACAACATGCTAAAATTTCCTGGAGTACCACTGGGCTCTGCGGTCCCATGGCTGCTGTTCTTACCTCCTGTGGGGGAGTACGTCCCTGGCCAGGCCCAAGCTCTGGGGCTTGCCAAGGCAGCTCACGTCCAAATTTTCAAAACTCCCACCAGGTCCAGCTCCACGTGGGGGAAGAGGAGTAGGCCGGGGCTTGTTGCACCGCTGGGGACCATTAGGCACTAGCACCCCCGCCTGTGTCAGGTGGCCCTGAGAGGTGACCCCTGGGGCTGGCTGTTTCGGTCACGGCTCAGTCCTCTTGAGACAGCCACAGGCAGCAGGAGCCACAGCAAGGCCGCCGCGCCCAGCACAGCCCAATCGGAGGGGTGGCTCTGGTTCTGAGAGGGTTCAGACCTGCTCTTCTGGCACCGAGGACAGCAGCAGTGCCCAAGCACGTGTGTCGGCAGGTGCCAAAGCCCAGGTGTGCACACAGCCGATGCACGCAGGGGGAGCCACCGGGCACCAAGGACCCGCTGGTGCCCACCCCGGAGCCTTGCTAAGCCACAGGAGATCCGCCCTGCTCTGAGCCCTGCTCAGTGCTTCACCTGCGCAGGACCCCTTGGCCCTAACAGGGCTGCAAGGGAAATGCTATTGTGTAGCTTCAGAGCCTGGGCTCCTGAGGCTCAGGAAAGCCAGGTCGCTGGCCCGTGTGCTCTCCTCTCATAACTGCACTGCCTACTGTTGATGCTCAGTTATTTGTTCTTAATAATCCGAGAGAGAGAGAGAGAGAGAGAGAGAGAGAGAGAGAAAGAGAGAGGAGTGGAAGAAAACTTAAGGGTTTGAGCTTAGCTTTCCAGGAGATGCCCATGAGCGAGCAAAACAGCTCTGGAACAATTGAGAG
Organism: Myocastor coypus; assembly: GCA_004027025.1. Classification (NCBI taxonomy): domain Eukaryota; kingdom Metazoa; phylum Chordata; class Mammalia; order Rodentia; family Myocastoridae; genus Myocastor; species Myocastor coypus. Next base: position 72,127 of record PVJA010005435.1, read on the forward strand.
CAGCGCCTGGGCCGGGGCAAAGGGGCACCGTGTGCGTTAAAGACAGTGCACCAAGAGCAGAGGGCTGAGGCGCACGTCTTGCGTTCAAGCTACAGACCATCCTAGGCAGTGGGAGGCCCGAGTCAGATCTAAAGTGTGCATGACTGCTTCTGGCCCCGCCTACCACAGGTGTGTGTGCAGCTGTGCTGCTACAGCTGCTCCAGCCCACTTCTGGGGCCGGGCTGGGCAGGTGGGATCCTGTTTTGACTGAAAGCCAGCTGCTGCAGCAAAACCTGGGCTTGGGGCCTGGTTTCCACCGAGCCATCACTACAGCGTTTCCTTTTTTCCTGGGAAACAGCACCGGCAGCAGTGATCAAGTCCTCTGCGAGTGGTGCCAGTGTGGGGACAAGCGAGCTGGATGCCAGTGACAGACATCTGGAGCACGTGAGCAACCGAAATGGGGGCTCACTTCTGACCCTAGAAGAGAACACCTCAGAGCAGCCGAGGAAGAAGGTGTCTCTGGCCAGGGTCAGGCAGGAGAGCACGAGCAGAGGAAGGGGCCCTGCCTGCACCTGCTGGGGGCCCTCGTGCTTAGGCTTCCTGAGTCCGCTCATGGGTGGAAATGACACGATGCCTGCCGTGCAGCGAAGGAAAGACGACCAAGCTCTGTGTCAGCTGAGAACAGTACCCTGACTCGGGCGCTTAACACAGTCCTGGGTCAGCCGTCCTCACCACACTTGTGGAAGATACGTGTCTCCTCGGTTATTTACGGTTATTCCCCTAGCCCACCCATCCCACTAAGTCAAAGCAGCATGAAGCAGCGGCCCTGGGCAGCAGTGACTGTCCCACAGTTCTGAGGCTGAAGCCCAAGGCCAGGGAGGCAGCAGAGCAGTGTCCTGCCAGCCCGCTCCCCACGACTGCTGCCCCCTGTCCTTGGGGATCTCCTCGCAAGGGTGTGCCTGCCTTCACAGGCCCCCTGGGGCTTAGCTGCCTTGCAAAGCCACACGTTCTGACACGCTGCCTCAGGGTTAGGATTTCAGCCTGGGAAATGAAGAGGGAAAATAAACATTCAGACTGCGACGGTGAGCAGAAACACCAGAGCGACACCCAGGGTTGGGGGCGGACTTACCTTATGTCCACGGGCTCTGATTGGGATCATTCCCAGGATCTCAGGCCCCGGTCTCTATGGTCTAGGGCTTCAGTGTGAGGCCCAAGCGGGAGGTCCAAAGGCGAGACAGAGCAGCCTGGCGGCTCTGCTGGTTGGCTAGCAGGGCGAGGCCCTGGGCTACAAGGCGCAATCCACCACCGCCAGCTCGTGCAGCTTGGTACAACCAGGCACCCTCCAAGCTGGGCTTCACTCTTGTGGTTGCACGGGTCAAGGGAGTAATGACAGAGCCACAGCACAGTCACAGCGCTGGGAGCTTCAAAAGAATGGAGTTTTACGAAGAATGACTTCTCTTGTGCAGTCTTTGTCTCACGAGACCACGGCAATTGCCAGAAACTGGAGTCCAGGAGTAGTCTGCCCCTTAAAATATTAGACCTGTACTTATAATGAAAATACTTCAAGTCCCTGCAGAAGTTATCAGTGATCATCTTTGCTCTAGAAAATAGCTGTTAGAACTAAAGGGCCCCGCTGGGGAGGCCAGAGCACAGACCTCAAAGGCCTTGAGGCCCGGGGACGTAAGCCTGCGTCACGCACCCTTCCTTGTGCTTTCCTTGGGTCCAGCCGACAGGCCACAACGCAGCTCCGCGAGGCTGGTGAGAAGCTGAGCCGTGCCACGTCACCGCGCTGCACCTGGGAAGAAGTGTCCTGGCCAAGCTATGCCTGCTCCAGACCCAGGGCAGAGAGGTGAGGCCCTCTGCTGTTGCTAACCCCTGCGCGATGCAGGCGGGGGGACGGGGAGCCCAGAGCTCCTCAAGCAGGGAGAGAATGTGCAGAGCCGTGCCTGCTTCCTAATTTCCTTCCAAGAAACGCTGACTTTGGGCGATAGGCAGGAGGCACCAGGGCAGCCCACCAGCCCCTCCAGAGGTGTGAACGGCTCTGGATGCGGAGTCCACTGACACTCACTGGCTCCGCTCTGCAGCAGAGGTGCAGGCACATCCGCTCCAGCAGGCCTCCCTCCCTGCTGGGGCCCAGGCCACTGCTCTGTGAAGCACTTCCAGGCCTAATGAACCACAGCCTGGAGCCGCACCTGCAGCAGTCCCTGGGAAGGCAGTAGCTGGGCCTCCTCCTGCAGGAGGTGCAGCCCTCCAGGGCGACAGCCTGCCCGGTGATGCCTGGGACCCAGAATACACCAGCAGGAGAGCGGCAAGCAGGCCAGAGAGACTCTGGAGCCTGCAGACCAGCCACGGTTGCTCAGCCCTTCTGCCCTGCGAAGAAAGCAAACACGCCGAGAAGGGGCAGGCACGGGTAGCGTGAGCGGGCACGGGGTGCAGAGAAGCTGCTCGGCTGCAGGCTGTAATAGTTTTCTTTAAATTGGATTGGAGGGAACGTTAGGCAGAAACCGTGGGCGACCTGCCCTGCCTTGTTTTTAAAGTCTGGTGCGCCATATTGTCACCATCACTGGTCTATTTTTATAGCATCACTCACATAAGAAACATACAAGGGGAGAGAAGAACCGAGTCCCACAGGGAGGGCGCCAGGAGAGCCAGCTGGGAAAGCGGATTCCCTACAGAGGGCTGCGGTCTAGCGGCTCCGGGCTCTGTGGACGCACTTCCGGGCTGGGGCCAGGCATCTTTAGGAGTGGAGATACCCGAAGCCAGAAGTCTTGTCACGTAAGCTTGGGCCACCTGCAGACAGCAGATGCCCCTGCCGTGCCAGGCACAGGACTTTGCTGTCCTGGGCATCGCCTCCTGCTTCTGCCTGTCGCCCCGCCAAGCACACAGAAGGCCTGCAAGCAAGGCCGCTGCTCCTCTGTGGTGTCTGTGACAAGGCGCCCGCTCTTCCTGCACCCTCAAATCTGATTATGACTCCCTAGGGGAGAGGAGAGAGGCGAAGGGGAGGGCCTGGTGGCCACAGAACCTTGGCAGCACTGAGCCTCCAGCCCGTGGTGGACCCCACAGGCGCAGGCTTCAGGCCTCACCTCAGGCCTGCCTGGCTCTGGCTACCTCACCACCCTGCAGTGGTTCCCTTTCCGCTCCCCCACGGTAGCTGCAAGCAGTCTGCTCAGGAGATACACAACAAGCTGTAGGGTAGGGAGAAGGCAGCCGACACAGAGCCAGGAGGAGAGCGGCCACCCCTGTGGGCGAGAGGGAGAGCTCGGGACAGCTCCCTGAGCAGGACGCCAGCTCTGCTGGCGCCGCCTCAGCGCTCTCTGGAAGGGACATCACCTCTAGGGTGTTTCCGGCCAACCATGCAGACAGGCAACCCAATCTCAGGGACCACAGAGAGCTTTCAGGCAAAGAAGGGCAAGAGGTGGCAGCTGGAAGAGGTGCTGTTCCCTGGGGCGGGAAGGGCAGGGGATGCAGCCTGGGCCGAGCCTGGGTCACATGACAGAAAGCTTCTCAGTGCTACAAACACTGCCTTCATCCTCGGTCGGGCTTGGTGACAACCAGCTCATCACTGGCTTGGGCCACACTCAAGGCTGGCGTCGGGTGCTGGTGCTCCCCACCAAGGACATGATTCCCGTGAGAGGTTCCCCAAGTGTGGTCGTGCCCTTCTCAGAAGCGCGTCTCCAGGGCCTCAGATCAAGTTTCCCAGGTGGGACGACATGGGAAAAATGTGTGCGGCACCAGCTGGGCCGCAGTCAAGTCATACTTGTCTGTCAGAAGCCACCAAGGGCTCTGGTAGGGAGGGTGAGCTTTGCACCACTGAGCCAGGCCCTCTGGAAAGCGGGGGAGTGGGAGGTCTGCGCTGTGACCCTTCTCACGTGGTCGGTGGTTCAGGGCTCAGTTATCTGCTGTACTGGGGAGCACCCACTGTGCCTGAGACTGTGTTATGATTTGTATCTAGTTGTCCCCCCAAAGCCTCATGTAAATCGTGGGGCTGTCAAGCACACGGCTGAAGGGGTGGGCAGAGGGACAGAGCGGGACTTGAGGGGCGTGGCCAAGGCAGGCACGGACTGCTAAACTGACGGCAGGCGCTACCGGAGTGCCCTTTCCCAGACCCCAGGTGGCCGTTTCTGGGAGGTATGCAGTGAATCACCCTGGACAGGGCCGGGCCCCAGCCTCTCCTCCAGACCCTACAGAGAGGGGGAAGCATCTTGAAACCTCTGGTAAGTGCGAGCTAAATAAACCTTTCCTCCTGTAAGCTTGTGTGTCGGGTATTTGTCCCGGCAAGGAGAGAGAAGTAACTAAGACACCCTCCAAAGGCCGTGAGGACTCGGGGTGCGATTACCAATCCGGTGAGGATCTACATTTCTAAAAGCTGAGCACGTTAGAAGGAACCCTCACCCTAGAGGCGTCCTCCTCGCTCCACTCCTCCCCTCCTCCTTGCCCCTTCTGGAGCGGCCCTGGAGCCCCCTCTCTTGAGCGCCTTCAGTTCAGCCTCCCGTGGTGACCTTGACATCCTGATTTAATTTAAAATGTTCCCCTTTCACGGTCATGGTCTTAGCTTCCTGGAAGAGCTAGAGGTTGCACCGCCCCAGAGCCGGTGAATGGGGCAGACGAGCGCATGCGCGCTGCCGCGCTTTCGCAAGACTGTGTTTCCCTTGGGGCAGCCAGTGGCCGCCTCCACGGTGGGATGAAACCCTGCCTCCTAGCACCACCAGGAAAGAAGGCTCTAGAGCTGCTGCAGGAGGCGGTGAGAGTGCGGAGAGGGCCGTGCCTGGGGTGGGGGACCCCGCGGGGTCTGAGGCTCCGGGTCTTTCCTACAATATCTTAATGCAAGCCTCACAGTGCGTGTGCAGCACTCCTGGCCGGTGGCCGAGCACCACTGAGAGGACGTGGACCTGTTCTCAGTGGACCCCACCCCACGCATCTGTGAAGAAGGAACGCAGCAGAGCGTGGTGAGGGCCAGTCCCCCGCTCCACACAAGGGTGGCTCAGACACCGGTGGGACCCTAATGTCAGGAAGGGTGAGGAAGGGGCCTCAGGGGGACAGGCCACTAGGCTGGGACTCCCGGCCTGCATGGCTCATGAGGCAGATACGGTTCTGCCCATTCCGTAGCCACAGAAGCGGGAGGGCCAACGGGGCCACTGGGAAGCGGGGGCTCCAGACCGGGGTTCCCAGGCAAGACAGACCCTGCCTGTCCCACCTCCTCCCCAGGGTGGAATCCAGTGGGTGCCATGTGAGTCAGAAGGAAAGCGCCGTGCCCTAGGCAGAGCATTAATGAGCACAGAGCTCTAGACCAACACACACAGTTCCTCAGGGGCTCGGGCCAGAGCCATTCTCAGCGTGCGCCGCTCTGGAGGTAGAGGCGTCATGAAGATTTGTGGAAAGCACAAAACTGCACTTCAACTGTTAAATGAGAAATTCTAAAACCCGAGAATGAGTGGCAGGGGAGGATGCAGAAATGATCCATCCGCCAAGCGGCTGAGTCAACGTCATATTAGGAGACAAATTGAAAACATCTGGCTGGAGAAGCCGGCTCCCACGCAGGCGGGGTCTGCCTAGCTCTTGGTTACAACGGGAGGGCCGGAGAAGCCATGAATGGCGGCACTGGCGGGTTCTGTAGGAACCCCCAGCCCGGATAGAGCTTTACCTAGGAGAGTGTGGGGGTTGGTGCCAGAAGGGTGGCGCGCGAAGGACATGTAGAAGAAAATCAGACATGGCGTACAAACCAGACAAAAGCATCTGGACAAATTTCTCAACGTGCCCAAGGATCTACCACGGGTATTTCCAGCAGGACGCCATTCATGGCGGACACAATTCTGCTTCCTCTCCAAGCAGGTGTGCTTTGCAGATTCACTCTCCATTCTAATGCCTGGGCTCGTGTCCACTGGCCCACGAAATTCCACTGTGTGGCTACTTCTCCATTTGCAAACACAATCCGGGGCATCAGTGGAAACTGTACACCCTGCAGCTACACAGACAATGGTGGGAAGCAGTGTCCCTGAAGCCAGGGACACAGTGGCCACTTCAGGCCACCCCTCCTGCATCCCCTGGCCGCTGCTCAGGAGTACTGAACCAGCATGAGGCACACACAGGCCCCAGGGCTGGAGAGACTGAGCAATAGGGTGTCCCCGAGCATTGGAGTGCAGATGTTGAGTGAACATACGGGAGGACGAGAAACTGGGCGGCGAATCAGCAGGGCCACGGCTCACCCTCGTCACCAGCCACTGCCATGCCCTCACTGGCAGATGGGGACGTCAGGGTATGGGACAGGAATCAACTCGCCTTCTCAGGGTAGGAGGGCAGGGGGCCGCAGAGGGGGCGCAGGGGCCTCGCTTGAGCACTTCTGTCCCTCCTGGAGAAGAGCTGCCTCAGAGCTGGAATTAACCCACCCTCGGCCGGGACCACTCACCCCTTACCCACCTCGTCTTGGAATTTCACTGCTGCTGCTGGAAGTGGGAGCCCCTAACAGAGAAGAGGCCACTAGCCAGGGGGCTGTCACCTCAGAGGTGTGGCTAACAGCAAGCACAGCCACAGTCACCCACCTCTAGGCTGTCACCAGGAAGACACAGCAAGCAGCCCCTGCCAGCCTCCCTGTCAGGCTGACCAGGTTTCCAGTGCACCAGCCATCAGGTCCAGCTCACCTAGGGCAGCCCAGTCGCAATGGCGTGTAATGTTGCTCAAGGGAAGGAAGACTCCGTCTTGTCCTCAAGATGACCAGAGCACTGGGAAGTCCAGTTTTTCCTTCTGCCACACCAGCACCTGTGTTCTGTCTCTGTTCTTCCTCATCCCTGTGATCCTGATGACCCACGTCCTGCCCACCACACCCAAAACTCCCTTCACTACAGCCAAGGGAGTCCCACACATCAGCTGGTCCTTGTCCTTACACAGGTGCGGTGAGTCCCACACATCAGCTGGTCCTTGTCCTTACACAGGTGCGGTGAGTCCCACACATCAGCTGGTCCTTGTCCTTACATAGGTGCAGTGAGTCCCACACATCAGCTGGTCCTTGTCCTTACACAGGTGCGGTGAGTCCCACACAT
>PVJA010005436.1:0-41717 GCA_004027025.1 Myocastor coypus
AAAAAAAAAAAAAAAAAAGAAAGATCTCAGTGGGAAACCAAAAGCAGGGGAACTAGAAGAGCAAAGGTAAGGAGATAGTCTAAAAACTAGGCAGATCCTTGGGACCAAAAAATGAAGACACCAGGTACTGTCATGGATTCCTGTAATCCCAGCTACTTAGGAGGCTGAGGCAGAAGGGTCACATGGGGCCTGGGGATGTGCTCCGTGTTGGGATGCTTGTCAAACTGGCATAGGACTCTGAGTTCAATAATCAGTACCAATAACTTAGTAACCAGCCAAATAAATAGATTATAAACCAGGATTGGTGGTACAGTCCTAGTGTCCCAGCACCCAGCAGCCTGAGGTGGGAGGATTGCTGTGAACTCAAAGCCAGCCTGGGCTACAGAGTGAATACTGTCTTGGAAAACCAAAGCCAGCCAAACAAAAACTTTATTATTTATTTATGTTTTGAGACAGGGTCTCACTATGTAGCCCAGGCTGGCCTTGAAGGCAGTGGTCCTCCTCTTCAGCCTCCTAAGTGCTCACATTACAGGCGTTCTGCCACCACACTGCTACAGAAGTCCTAAACAGCCACCATATTTCAAAGGAAGAAAGAGGAGATGGAGGAGGAAGCTAGAGTCCCCTCTGGAATGTTGAGAGACAAAAGTGGACGCCCAGGAGATACAATTGACAGAGTCTAGATCGGCTGCCCAAACTGGCCTTGGAATCAAAGTCCCCTTGCCTCAGTTTTCCCAAGTATTGGGATTGTGGACATTTGCCACCAGGTACAGTTATGTGGGCTCATTTTGAGTTGTTACAATAACTAACACCTGCCAAGCCAGGGTGCTAAAAAGTCCCCATAAGCCTAGGGTACTTCTTCGAAATGAAGAATTGTGCCATCCTTGTTGTGAAATTCTAGCCTGGTCCTGTAACTTTTTAGTTTGTGCAGTTGTAAAATAGGGCTAATCTCTCACACAGAGTTTTTGTAAAAATGCTTTCGCACCAGGTGTGGTGGCGCGCACCTATAATCCCAGCGCTTGGGAGGCTGAAGCAGGAGGATCAATTCGAGTTGGAGACCAGCCTGGGCTACAAAAGTGGGCTCAAGGCCAGCCTGAACTGCATAGCGAGACCCTATCTCAACAAGAAAAACAAACAAAAACCTCTCCATTAACGGTAATTTATTTGTCGATGCTGCAGTTGTTAGTGTAATTATGTTGAGTTATCTGCCCTCTTCTGCAGTTCTGGGTATTGATGTAATGCCCTTTTTATTATTTTGAGATAGTGTTTTGTCAAACTGTCTAAACTGGACTGGGTCGCCCTGCCTGAGCCTCCCACAGTACTGGATTACAGGCTATGCTACAGTTTTCCTAAATTCCCTTCCTATCCGCAATCCCTCCACTGTAAGCCTCACACCATGAGAGCTATTAACTGAAGTTTCTAGGTACACTGGAGTCCGGGACGCCGACCCGCGGAAAACTTTCGTGCCGCAGAAGCCAACATTGGGCAAACCACATTGCCCAGCAGGCCCCGCGGCCCGGTCGGCGCTCGAGCTGTGCATGCTGGGATTCGTAGTTCCTGGTCTCACTGTCGGCCTGCGCAGCGCAGCCGCAGGCACTCGCCTTCCCAGCCTGCTTCTCTGCCGGGGTGCACCTCGGGGACCAGGAAACGGGAAAGATGGCGACTGCTCGGTAACGTTGAGGCCGCGTTAGGCGGTTCAGACCCAGGGTGGTGAGTTCCAGGCGGCGAAGGCGGTTCCCATGAGTTTACCGAGAGGGCGACAGCAGGGGCATGGCTGTGGCCCCGGCCACGAGGACAAGGCGAGGAAGAGTGCCTTAGGAGAGGGGCGCAAGGCTGGGAAGCTTTGGCAGGCGAGAACGAAGAGGCGCGGGCCCAGGCAGAGAGTTGCCGGCTGGGGCCCAGGCCACATCCCTCGCTGTGCTTTGGGCCTGGCCCGTTGCTGTAGACTCGGTGCCCGTGCTGTCGCCAGCCAACCGTGCTTTGGTTGTGGATAGCCAGTACTTCAGCCAGACTACCTGGTGCAATCCCAGAGGCAGCCCGTGCTTTCCCGCCTCGGGAGCGCCTGTATGCTTTTCCAAGGGATTTACCCTTTTTCCGCCTCCTCAGTTCTTCACCTTCAGAGTCTACCCAAGCCTAAGGCTCCAGACCACTTCCTCTGTGGCACCTTCCAGATTCCCCCTTGACAAGTGGAACTGCATCTCCGAGCTCTTCTTGTGTTTGGTCTAAGCTTTCCTCTGGGTGCAGGTCTCAGATGCTCTGTTCTAGAAGCTCCCTGTGAACAAGAGTTCCTTTGCAGCACATGGTATTGACCCTTGCGTGTAGAGATATTCGATGAATGTCTTGCTGGGGGAAAAGTCTGCCCCGTAGGAAGAGGGGAGACTGCAAGGTGCGAGGCCTGAGGAGCAAGCCTGCGTGGCCAGTTATCTGCGGTAGAGGTGGCTGGACTTACTGTCGTTATTCTCCTTTTCTGCCAGACTGACCGCACTCAGGCTTTGCCGCTGCTGCCTTTATGGCACTGCAACAGCTCTTGTCAAGGTCAACCTAATCTTCAGTTCCCCAAGTGTAATGGTTCTTCAGGTTTTGTTACTGGGAATCGAACTTGGGACCTAGCACTTCCCAGGCAGGTGCTTATGCTGTGGAGCTATGTCCATATCCCCTAATGGTTCGTGTTTACACCTTCTTTATCCAGTTGAATGGTACTTGACACAGTTGACCACTCTCTCCTCGTTTTTGGTTTCTCCGTTGCTATATTTTACTTTTTAGAAAGTTCTTTTCTCATTGGTGATAGCTTCTTTTCCGGTCTTTCTCTGGCTGCTGTTGTGCTGACATCTTAGTGTTACTGGGTCTTGCTGTGTGGAGGATCTTTTACGTTCCTCTTTAACTGCTGCTTATTTAGGTAGTATCATTTAATGTGTCCTGACTTTAACATCCATCTGCGTATCAATGGCTCTGACTTTTGTCTCCAGACTCAGCTGCAGACTGTGTTTTTGTCTGCTTTCTTGGAGTCTGTGCTTGCTTGTTTTGGTATCAGGGAGCAAGCTCAGGACCTTCTGCTTCCAAGACAGTCACCTGAGCCACTGAGCTATATCCCCAGCTTGGTCTTCTTATTGATTTCTCACAGTCATCCCAGCCAAAATTGATACTTTAGTTTCCTTCTAAACCTCTTCCTTTTTCTGGTTAGATCACTAGTGGTACCGCATTTAGGGAGCTTTGCATGTCTTCTTTCTCTTTTGTCCTTCACCAGTAAATCTTGTCAGCTCTGCCTCCAGAATATTCCTGGAGCTTTCCTTTTTTCCATCTCTGTTGCCGTCTTCCACCTTGCTTCCGGGAACAAGCTTTGGTCATCTCTTGCCTTGGTAATAGTTGTCCCTTGGTGTCTGAGGGAGAGGAGCCCCAGGACTCCCTGTGAATACAAAAATCCAGAGATGCTCATGTGGTTTATTCAAGAGGCACAGTGTTTGTATGTAGCCTGTGATATCCTCTGTGGGCTGTAAGTCATCTGCAGATGAGCAGAGAAAAACGTGTTTACATGTTCAGAATACAATGTATGAATATTGTGTAGTCTGCAGTCAGTTGAATATGCAAGTGCAGAAACCACGGACGGGTGTGGAGAACCAGCAGTACTGCAGTAGCATTCTTAGAGGTTTTATGTGTAGAACTATTAGGTTTTCATGCTGGTTGCCAAAGTAATTTTTAATAATATAGAACTGGACTTCATCCCATCCTGGATAAGGTATTCATTGCCATTGCATTTAAGTTGAAGTGCAGGCCTCTTTGCCCTAGCCTGTGGCACATTTTTGTGATCCGACTCCTGCCTTCCTCACTGAATTCACTTGGATCAGCCTCCCCTGGGGCAGTGCCAGGCAGCTACAACTCTATTCTTCTCTGAGAGGGTGTTGTACTGGGGTGGTAAGCCCAGGGCCTTGTGCACGTTAGGTAAGTTCTCTGTCACTGAGCTACATAGCCAGACCTACGGCAGTTTCTTTAAATCTGAATAAAAATGTGTTTCTTTTAAATTCAGAGAATTGAACAGAAAGGCCACATTCACTACTAATTAATTCCAACTGCTGTTGTCTTAAAAAAAATAAATAAATTCAGAGAATTTTCTTTTATGATGCTTATTATCATCTAAATCTCCAAGTTGAACTTTTTCTCTTTTGAGCTTTATGAGCTCAAGAGAATTCATTTCCTTTAGCTCTGTATACATTGACTAACCCTGTTGGGCTGGCAAACCTAATAGACCCCAAAGCGAAGTTACAAAGGCTGTTTCTAGAAGTAGTGGAGTTACTGTGCATTCACGAGTGTGGTTTTTAATGCTCTGTTGCAGTCGACCTACAAACGTGTGGTATACTTATTTTACCCATTTAGAGGTGAATATAAAAAGCCATGGGAGACCGTGTAGTACAGTGCGTTGAGAAGGTTTTTTTTGGCTAGCTCAGGCTGCCTTAAGGGTGGGTATGGAGATTGAACCACTGTCCCCTGTGCCTGACAGGTGCTTAAACTACTCAGTTAACCGGAAAGCCCACAAAGTTGAGATGGACTTTTTTTTTTTGGGCTCTCTCAGGATGCCTTCAGGGCACCCCGGGTGAGGCTTGTGGAGCTGGGGGTGAAACGGCCCTGTGCACCTGACTGCATTTGCCTGAGCAGATGCTTGAACAACTGAGCTAACCCACAGGTTTCCTAGTATAGTGAGTGAAAACGGGCCTTTGGAGCCAAACAACCAAACCTGCCATTCTCCCTGGGCATCCTCAGGCAAGTTAGTTCATGTACCGCAGCCTCAGTTTCTTATCCGTAAAGCAGGCAGGCCAACGGGTGTGCCATGGAGCTGTTTGGAGACTCAGCAGATTGCCTGTGTAAGTACTTCTTCTACAACAGATGGCAGGAGAGCTGGTGGACAAAAAGGACCGAGACGCATCACCTTCCAAGGAGGAAAGGAAGCGATCACGGACTCCTGACCGAGAGCGAGAGAGAGACCGGGACCGGAAGTCCTCCCCCTCTAAAGACAGGAAGCGGCATCGTTCAAGGGATAGACGCCGGGGAGGCAGCCGCTCTCGCTCCCGTTCCCGGTCCAAGTCAATAGAGAGGTGATACGACTTTGCGTGTCAGTTCCATGGAAAGGGAGAATGCGTTTCGAATTTCTTTCTTGGTTTATTCAGTGCCTCTAGTAGTAGGCAGCTACTTTTCAGAAATTAATGTCTTTCTACCTCAGTTGGACCTACAAGCACTTCTAGTTTTCCTTAGTGACCCAGCTCTCAAAGGTTGAGAAGAGCCCGGCATGGTGGTGCACACTTCTAATCCCAAAACTCAGAAGGCCGGAGCAGGAGTACTGCCATGAGTTAGAGGCCAGCCTGAGCTACAGAGTGAGACCCTGCCTCAAAAACTCAAAAAGGAAGGAAGGTTGAGAGGGAGCTTATGAGATGAAGTCCAGGTGATCAGAGCTTACCTATCCAAGCAGTCGCCAGTGGTCTCTTGCTGCCGTAACGTGCAGCAGTACAACTCTGACATGTAAGAGTTTCCCATTACACATCTCAGAAATCCATTCTCAGCCTTATGAGTGGGGAGAAATAGTATGGGACCTTTCTTAGGGTTGCAGTGATACATGGAAATGTCAAATGGTTTCTTCAATTTGCTCTCTTCCAGAGAACGGCGGCACAAAGAACGAGAACGGGATAAGGAGCGGGATCGGAACAAGAAGGACCGAGATAGAGACAAAGACGGGCACCGCCGTGACAAGGACCGTAAGCGATCCAGGTGACTGAGAAGTGGAGGCAGGTTCTGTGAGGTGCCCCCTTCTCTCCCTCTCTGCCTCTCGGGCTGAGCTTCCAGCTGGTGGCTCTTAGCAGGTCCTGTTGGAAGGAAGTGCACAGCCTTAGGGAGCACGTGTCCTCTTTTAAAAGTGTATGGTTAAAAAAAAAAAATAAATAAATAAAAGTGTATGGTTGGTAAAGTCACAGCTAAGTTGAGGCACAACCTGTTCTTAGGATTTAGAAATTGGCTTAACCGCCCATAAAACATCTCGTAACCTCATTATACCACTCAGTATTCCCACTAAAGATAACAGTGTATATTGTTAGGGCAGCTTAACTTCCGTGTCTTAATCTCTTTCTTCTGGAAGTGTTCTGTGTAAAGTTCTTAGGGCCCAGAGTGTGTAGGTTACAGTTCCAGGCAAAGGACTGAGTGTTCGTAACAGACGCGCAGTGGGATTGTCTGCGGTCTCGTGGAAGCGAGGCGCCGTGTGTATGGGGAGAGGGCACTGCTGGTCTCACAGGAAGCAAGAACGGCGTGGGGAGAGACGCGCATCTTTGTGGCTCCTACAGGCGCATGTGTTACAGAGTTAAGAATTTTGTTCAATGTGCAGCTGCAGACTAGAGTGATTTTTTTTTTTAATTTATTTCTCTTAAACTTAATTTATTTATTTGTGTTATGGCTGGCTCAGCCCGCCCTGGGGTGGGGGTGCGCAGCATGTGGTGCCAGGGATTGAGGAGTGGTTGCAGGGCTGGCCTTAAGTTTCCTCCGCAGCGCTTTAGACTACTGAGCCACTTCGCTGGCCCTTTTTTGTCTTTTTGAGACAGGGTCTCGCTATGCAGTTCAGCTGGCCTTGAGCTCACTTTTGTAGCCAAGGCTGGTCTCAAACTCGCACCGATCCTCCTGCCTCAGCTGTCCAAGTGCTGGGGTTACAGGTGTGCGCTACCACGGCCCAGCCACAGCTAGGCTGTGAAGCAGGCAGAGGGACGTGCCCGCTCAGGGGTCTTTAGAACCTGATGGATGACTGTGGGCCGGCTCTGCTGAGTCATGGGGAAACTTCCCTTCTCTTTTGGGGCTCAGCTGAACCTCGTCCAGGTGCTGGGGTAGTCCACTTACGTGGATCTTTCTGTTCCTTGTCCTTAAAGCTTATCTCCTGGCCGTGGAAAGGATTTTAAATCTCGAAAGGACAGAGACTCTAAGAAGGACGAGGAGGATGAGCATGATAAGAGGCCGAAGGTCAGGGAGAGGGACGACTGGTTTTTCTTTTCCTCTGGACTCGAGCCCTACCTTTTGTTCTAAAAGGAAAAAGCTTTTATGTTCTGAAATCCTGTGCTTCCTCTTCAGGCCCAGCCGCTGTCCTTGGAGGAACTACTGGCCAAGAAAAAGGCTGAGGAGGAAGCCGAAGCCAAGGTAAACGTCAGGGTCCATGCGAGCTCGGGCCGCCCCCCATAACCAGATGCCACAGGTCAGGTGGCTTCAGCAGCAGAAACGTCTTTTCTCATTGTTCTGGAAAGTGGAAGCCTGAGGTGAAGCCGGCCGCAGGGCTGTTTCTGCTGCGGTCCTGCCCTTGGCTTCCACGTACCACACGTGAAGGCACTCTGCTGGGCTCCCGATGTCTGAGCATCCGCGTTCCCTCCGCGAGGACCTGAGTCAGACAGGGGGAAAGCCTAACCTGCTGCAACTTAATCACCTTTTTAAGGGCCCTGGCTCCGAGCACAGTCAAATCTCGAAGTACTAGGAGTCAGAAATTTAACATGGATTTAGGGGTGCATGTAGTTCATCCCATAACAGGGTCCTAGGTGTACTTGTGTTTTCCTCAACAAGTTTAATGCCTGGCCAGATGTGCTCCGGCACCCTGGAGTCTCCCTGACAGTGATGTGACCGCTCCCTGTTGGCTGACACTCCTGTCCGTTTTGTAGCCCAAGTTCCTCTCCAAAGCAGAACGGGAGGCTGAAGCTTTGAAGCGGCGGCAGCAGGAGGTAGAAGAGCGACAGAAGATGCTGGAGGAGGAAAGGAAGAAAAGGAAGCAGTTCCAGGACCTGGGCAGGAAGATGCTGGGTTTGTTTGCTACCTTGTGTGGAAAGGATGGGATGGGGTTGCAGTGTTGTTTAGGCAGAGAAATCTCTTTGCTCCGACTCTGGATGAGGGAGAGGAGGCGGAAACGTAACGAAAAGGCATCTTTGTGTTAGCTCTCCTGACCCTGTGTGGCCCCCTTCCTTCATTTGGTGTCCATCAGTAGACTCCCTCCGTTCTGTTTCCTTCCACTGAGCTTTTCTTTTCGGCCTGCAGAAGACCCTCAAGAACGTGAGCGCCGGGAACGCAGGGAAAGGATGGAGCGGGAGACCAATGGTAATGAGGACGAGGAAGGGCGGCAGAAGATCCGAGAGGAGAAGGACAAGAGCAAGGAGCTGCACGCTATTAAGGTGTGCACACAGACAAGGCCTCGCTCTTCTGGGTGCTGCGCACATGACTGCTTCTGACCCTGATGGGTTTTGTGCCTTCTCCTGAGCAGGAGCGTTATCTGGGTGGCATCAAAAAGCGGCGCCGGACGAGGCATCTCAATGACCGGAAGTTTGTCTTTGAATGGGATGCTTCAGAAGACACGTCCATTGACTATAACCCTCTGTGAGTGGCTCTGGCTGAGTGCCGGAACTTTTGCTGTGGGCAGCCCTAGAAAAAGCTGCCGGTAACGGGCAGGAGAAGTAGGATAAGCTAGAACGGGCAGTTGGTAGGCTGGTATTCATCCTGTGCTTGGGGAGAGGAAAGCCCTGGCCAGGAAGACAAACCACTGCATGTTGCTGGTCTGCCCTCTCCGACTGCAGCTGCGACAGCTTCTCCCCTTTTTGTTTTTCCTGTGTCTCAAACCCAGGTACAAAGAACGGCACCAGGTACAGCTGTTAGGGCGAGGCTTCATCGCAGGCATTGACCTGAAGCAACAGAAACGAGAGCAGTCACGTTTCTATGGAGACCTAATGGAGAAGAGGAGAACTTTGGAAGAGAAGGAGCAGGAGGAGTGAGTCGTTGGAATCAAGGGTAGCTGGCAGAGCCCAGAGTCCCCAGAAAGGAGGTAGAAGGTGCTGATTCAGTCTGCTCCTTCTTGTGCTCCAGGGCGAGACTTCGGAAACTTCGCAAGAAGGAGGCCAAGCAGCGCTGGGATGACCGCCACTGGTCTCAGAAGAAGTTGGACGAGATGACAGACCGGGACTGGCGAATCTTCCGTGAGGACTACAGCATCACCACGAAAGGCGGCAAGATCCCCAATCCTATCCGGTCCTGGAAGGACTCTTCTCTGCCCCCACACATCCTGGAGGTCATCGATAAGTGCGGCTACAAGGTACCAAGGGCAGGCGGGCTCAGACCTGCTGTGTCCCTGTGTTCTCGCCTCAGAACTTGGCTTGGGAACAGGAACTTTGTTCCTTGGCTGTTCGGTGCCATCTCCACCTAGAGCCTCCTCCAGGCACACGCAGCTGGCATGTGCACCCACATGTGAGCAGCGCCAGCTACCCACTGCTTTTCTCTGGGTTCCTGCAGGAGCCAACACCTATCCAGCGGCAAGCAATCCCCATCGGACTCCAGAATCGTGACATCATTGGTGTTGCTGAGACTGGCAGTGGCAAGACAGCAGCCTTCCTCATCCCACTGCTGGTGTGGATCACCACGCTGCCCAAAATTGACAGGTGGGGTCAGTGCTGCCCCACGCTGATGAGGGGATTCGCTAGGAGGGGAAGCGAGAGTGGCAGATGAGGGTTCCGGAGTTTGTGTGGGGTCAGGGATAGCCCAGGGCCTCCTGCATGCTAAGCAAGTCCTGCCACCGAGCAGCCACTGATGGGTGTTTTTTAAGTTTATTTATTTTTATGGCGGGCTCAGCCTGCCCTGAGGGCAGGGCTGGCGCAGCATGTGGTGCCAGGGATTGAACCAGGGTCCCTGCAGCCGCCCAAACTTTCCTAAGCAGGCGCTTTAGACCACTGAGCCATCCTGCCGGGCCCTGTTTTTCAAGTTTATAATCAGAAACTTCCTTACTCTGGGTTCGGTGTTAGGGATCATTGGGTTATGGTATAAAAAAGTGTTACGATTTTGTTGCTGGCCTAAAGTCCTACTGTCATGTGGAATTGTTGTGTCTTTTCCACCAGCCTCCCTGTCCCGTGGTACCCAAAAGCATGACTTGGTCTTGCTTCTGCCATGGGACCAGTGCTCTGTCTCCTGTAGGATTGAAGAGTCAGACCAAGGCCCTTATGCTATCATCCTGGCCCCCACCCGTGAGCTGGCTCAGCAAATCGAGGAGGAGACCATCAAGTTTGGGAAGCCACTGGGCATCCGCACCGTGGCTGTCATTGGTGGTATCTCCAGAGAAGACCAGGGCTTCCGTCTGCGCATGGGCTGTGAGGTTCGTTTCTGTAGCTGGCAGCCGCGTGTTGAGGGCGCTTCCTTTCTGGGGGTTTATTCTCGCTTCTGGAGTAGGTGCCCTGGATGGTGCCCTAGGGATGCGTGGGCACACACACTCTCTCTCATTCTTGATTCTCAAGAACCCTAGGAGGATGGGAATCCATCTCTACTTTATAGATGAACCTGAGGCCAAGTAATAACTCAGCCTGAACTTACACTGAGCCAGCAGCCGACGGAGCTGCTCTGGCTATTCTGTCAAACCATGTCACTGCTTCTGCATTCGCTTCTCAGAAAAGGGAGGAGAACCCTTTAGAAGTCTGCCCTAGGAATTGAGTTCACAGAGTTCCTTGGTGTCTCTTGCATGTAAGCAGGTCACTCAGACTTGGCCTCCCATTTAACCTCTCAGTCTTACTTGGACCACATTCATTCCTGGAAAAATCCAGAGTAGCTGCAAGTGCTTTCAGGTCAGCTCTCAGGACCTGTCACCCCAATACCTGCAGGGCTGGAGTTGGGGTCCAGGCTCCTTGGCATTGGAAATCAGTTGTCACAGTGTGCGGGTGGTGTACAGAGAAGAGAGGGGAGTTCCCGTGGGGCCTATCTGATTCCACTGCACTCCACAGATTGTGATTGCTACCCCAGGGCGTCTGATCGACGTGCTGGAAAACCGCTACCTGGTGCTCAGCCGCTGTACCTATGTGGTTCTGGACGAGGCCGACAGGATGATAGACATGGGTTTTGAGCCAGATGTCCAGAAGATCCTGGAGCACATGCCTGTCAGCAATCAGAAGCCAGACACGGATGAGGCTGAGGACCCTGAAAAGATGCTGGCTAACTTTGAGTCAGGAAAACATAAGTACCGACAAGTAAGGGTGGTGCCTGCCCCTGACCTGGCCCTTGCTGCTTGCCCAAGCTCAGGGCGCTTGGCAGCATGATAAGGGGTGCCTAGGTCCAGTCCTTGAGTTTGGCCTTGACAGGTGATGCCGAATCATCGTGCTCCCTGGGCCCCCACTCATAAGTGCAGGCAGTTCTTCCCGTCGTGAGCTTGAGCCATAAGGCACCCTGATAAATAGTCTGTGGCAGGCAGAGGGTGCTCCTTCCTACCATGATGGTTGGCAGGGTGGCAGGATCACATTGTGTCCTATAGCCTGAGCTCTGTGATGATAATGCCTGAGCCTGGGCTGGGCCTCCTATCTCCATAGACCGTCATGTTCACGGCCACCATGCCCCCTGCGGTGGAGCGTCTGGCCAGGAGCTACCTGCGGCGACCTGCTGTGGTGTACATCGGCTCTGCGGGCAAGCCTCATGAGCGTGTGGAGCAGAAGGTCTTCCTCATGTCAGAGTCGGAGAAGAGGTGTGGAGCAGCGGGGCTGGGAGTGGAGCTGGAGGGAGAAAGGCTTCACAGAACAGGTGTGGGTGGCGGCGCGGGGCAGTTGCAGCCTACGCCAGAGCCTCTGCTGCTGCTCCGGGTGCCCAGCAGCATGGAGACCCTGGCTTGGTGTTCGTAGGCAGGGGTGTTTCACTATGGTGGTAGGCGTTAGGCATCCTTTTGTCATTTTCCCCAGGAAAAAGCTGCTGGCCATCTTGGAGCAAGGCTTTGACCCACCTATCATCATTTTTGTCAACCAGAAGAAGGGTTGTGACGTGTTGGCTAAATCCCTGGAGAAGATGGGGGTGAGCTGGGCGTGCTTGGTGATGCTTTCAGACGCTGCAGGAGCTGCTAGGCACCTGGGTTTTCTTCCCTCTTGTCCTAAGCCTTTCCAGGGTTCAGCAAGCCAGGGTCAGCAGGAGGGTAATTGAAGGGACTGGGAGGATGAGGAAAGCACTCCGCGTCCAGCCCCACAGTGCGCCCAGGCTTGCTCAGGGCTCCGTCAAACAGGGCAGCAGTGCTGGCAGGATTTGCTGTGGGAACTAGAGCGGGAGGGTCTGTGTGCGGGAGATGAAGGGTCAGGAGGCAGGGGGCGTGCCAGTGTCCTTCACTCCTTGAGGGCAGTTTCTGGGTCCTGCTCTCTGCCTGGCTCTCGCGAGGAGCTTCTCGCCCGGCAGACTCCTCTGTCCACATGGCGTCTGGCCTCCCGTGGGCCCTGCCAGCCCACACTGCTCCCTCCCATCCCGCAGCTCACCCGCTAGCTTCTCTCTGTCCTCCTGCCATGCCCAGCTGTCCCTGTGCCCACCCCATGTGTGTCCATGGCCGCTGCTTCCTTCACCCCAACACTCTCCCTGCAGTACAACGCGTGCACCCTGCACGGTGGAAAAGGCCAGGAGCAGCGAGAGTTCGCGCTGTCCAACCTCAAGGCTGGCGCCAAGGATATTTTGGTGGCCACAGATGTGGCCGGTCGTGGCATTGACATCCAGGATGTGTCCATGGTCGTCAACTACGATATGGCCAAAAACATTGAAGGTGCGTGCTGGGGCGCAGCTCCCCTCCCTCCGTCAGTTGGGGGGCCGTAACCAAACCCGTGCAGGCTGGTGCTCCTGTCCTCACAGTTGGGACAGTGGGCCGAGATGGCGCCCAGCGGCTGCGGTCAGACAAGCGGCAGGCACAGTGGGGAGGAGGGTGCCTTTGGCAACGTTGCCTCCGCTGCTATGCGGGGACCTCTCAAGTGGTCCCCAATAACACTGTTCCTCTCCCCAGATTATATCCATCGCATTGGCCGCACGGGACGAGCAGGCAAGAGCGGTGTGGCCATCACCTTCCTCACCAAGGAGGACTCTGCCGTGTTCTATGAGTTGAAGCAAGCCATCCTGGAGAGCCCCGTGTCTTCCTGCCCCCCGGAGCTGGCCAACCACCCTGATGCCCAGCACAAGCCAGGCACCATCCTCACCAAGAAGCGCCGGGAGGAGACCATCTTCGCCTGAGGCAGTGCTCTGGGGCCTGGGGTGTGCTGAGGCTGCTGACACCTGTTCAAGACCCTCACGTCCCTCTCTTCAGGTTCTCTCGTGGGCTACCAGGGCTTGGAAAACAGCAAGTCTTCCTGGCCTGGGCCCTTAGATCTGGAGGCTCGAGTGTGGTGTTGCAGATGCCACTGGAGTTTGGCCCCTGCATGCCTTTCAGGCGTGGCATTGAGATGGCACCAGGCTGTTAGCTCCTGCCAGGGAGTGGGGCAGCTGCTTGGCATGAGCCCAAACTGATGAACTCCTGGCTGCCCGATGGGACCTCTGGTGGCACAGGCTGGGTGGCACAAGTGTGATGCCGCTTCAGCCCCACGCCGGATCACCCTGGGCATCTGGCACTGTGAGGACTGTGGACCTTGGACACTGTCACTCTGACAGCTGTTTTTCCATTTGGAGTATAAAACAAGTCCAGAGCCTCGGGGAGCACGCAGCCCTGAGCCCAGGGGTGCGGGGCACTCTAGACGTCCACCCCAGGGAAGCTTTTAGTGACTATGGGAGCCCTGTGGGCCCACTGCGTCCATCTTGAAGTCCCCGAGTGATATCTCTTGTTTTCTATTCTCTAAGATGAGTTTATATGTTCTGAGAATAAATGATGACTATTGAGATCGTATGCAGTTGCAGCCACGCTCATCCCAGGTCCTTCAGCTTCGGGCCTTGAGTCACGTGAGAAAAGCCTAAGGCCCCACCCAACAGGTAGGTGGCTTGTTGGTGCCAGGTCATGAGAAGCCTCGGGCAGTCACAGTGCCTCTCCTGTCTCCTCCGGCCTCTTGGGACGTAGGGCGTGGCCTAGGCATGCTCTAGGGAGCTTCGCACTAGAATACGCACTAGAATACGGAAAGTTGTCCACTGGGGCAGGTGTGTGCCTGACGCCTTGCTCAGAGGGGACAGCGCAGGGGGCAGGGCTCCGCAGCCCGGAGCCCGGAGCCGTGGATCCAGCGGGCTGGAGTAGCTAGGAGGCTGCAGCCTTCTCACACCTCCCCGCCCTTCCGCGCCCCTCCGAGGCGGACCAGTGTGAAGGACTCAGGTTGCAGCTCTTTCCAGGGCCTCTTCGGCTGAAGGCAAGGCCTGGGGAAAGCTGGGCTGCCACGCCTCTGCAACCCAGGACCTTCTGGACCACCCAGCGCTTCCCTTCAGGCACCTGACACGAGGAAGTGGAGGTGCCCTGGAATGCAGAACCCCCACCCCTGTCCCCTTCCCCTCAGTGGGTCCTTGGAGAGGGGAGAAGCCAGGATACAGCTTCCACAGGCTTGGGCTACGCATTGCGGAGCCTGGTAGGCGCAGAACACACACCAGATGGACGGTGCATGATGATTTATTGGTGGTGACGGTGAGCTGGGGCAGGGTCCTGTGGAGCATGCTCTGTAGGTCACACGCTAGAGCCATATGCAAGGGGAGCCAGGTGGCTGGGGCCTGGGGCTGCCTGTGGCCTGCATCCCTATCTAGCCCTAGCCTAAGGAGCAGCCGGGAGGCAGGGAAGAAAGCCGGAGCTCCTATCTTCCAAGAGGCCTGAAGGGTGGGAGCAGGAATGACGGATGCATGGACAGGAGGGCAGGAGGCCCAGAAAGCACTTGTCCTCCCAAGCTGCCAGTCCAGGACGGCTCTGCTCTCCGACGTCCTGAAGCTAGGCTTACCAGCCGGGCAAGGGACCCTTCTGTGCAAGTCATGCCACCACAGTCTCTCTGGCCCGGCCTCACCTACACTGTGCCAGCTGTGGGTATGGCTGCCCTCCCGCTACAGTGGAGGTGCCAGCTGCTGGGCTTCTACTGTCATTTTGATATGTAGAGTGAGGTGAGTAGAGACCCTAGTAGCCCAGAGCACAAATCCAAGCGCGACGGCTGGGGCTGGGCCTGGGCCTGCCTGGGAGCCTTGTTTCCTCCTTGGGTCATGGCACCTACGGCCCACCCTCTGGCTACTCTGAGGGGTCCCTTCCCTGAGTCTTGTGGGAGGGCCCTGCTATGGGGGTCCCAGCCTGAGGGTGCTGCCTGGTGTGGCAGCTTGTGCAGGAGGCAAAGGAGGTGCCAGGGTGCAGAACACACAGCTAGTACCTGGGGTGGAACCTAGGGGGTCACTGTGCTCAGGAGGTTGGGGGCCCTGCTTCCCAGAACCGGGGGAACACAGGCAGCCCTGGAGCTGGGGCTTGGCAGGGGATTGTGGGAGCCAAGTCTAGTGGCAGTCTAATGCCAGTCTAACCCAACCTGCCTGGAGTGGGTGTCTCCGCCAGCTCTGCCTGTGCCTGCCAGGGCAGCAGGACGCTGTCAGTAGCTATCCTTGGGCCAAGGCCGGTTGCGCTGCCAGTTCCGGTCATTGTGATTGTGCTCCGAGTCCTGGGCTAGGAGCCGGTCTTGGGGATCATGTCCATTTGCACTGGGCAGCCCCGAGGTGTGCTGGCGGTGAGGCTGGTACAGGTCCTGGTAGGCATCTGTGTAGTCCTCTTCTAGGTGGCGCGAGCTCCGCTGTGAAGATCCCGTCCAGGCCTGACGGGAGCTCTCGCTAGCCTCATCTGAGGGCATCAAGCTGTCCCGCTCCAGGGGGGAGTGCTCCTCACCCCGCTCTCCCAGCAGCTGCTGGTTCTGGGGGGCACAGAACAGCTCTTGTTAGGCAGCACCCACCTGGCCTTTGGCTTGGCAGGGGGTAGGGATTCTTCCCTCTCAGCTCAGTTTCCAAACACAGGAAATAAATGTGAGGAAGCAGCACGCCGCAACGTTCTTCCTGGTGGACATGGAAAACTGAAGCTCTTGCCTCCTACTAATCTAGCCTCCAATACTGACTTGAGAAGGGTTTCGAGATGTTTCTCTTGACACCAAGAAAGCCAGTCTCTGATTCCCTATCTCACTGGTTCACTCCCTGTTAGGAAGAGGCTCGTGTGTAGTAAGTAGCTTTCTACCCAGAACTGAGCCACTCGGCAGCTTTGTAAGCTGCAGGTCCAGGACCTGCTCCAGGTGAAGGCTGGCTTAGCTTGTATACCTGTGCCCACTGAGTGGTACCTGGAGCCCAGTGATGGCACTGGGTGGGCCCAGAGGTCCAGGCCCCGGCGGTGGGTGGTGGGTAGCCCGCCAGTAGACCTCCAGGTACTCGGCCAGGTGCTCGCATGCGTCCTCTAGCTGGTTCTCATCCAGAATCACATCAAAGGACTCCTGGGAGGCAGGGCGGAGGCAGAAGGTTAGCTTCCTCTTTTCAGCTTCAGCTGCCAGCCATCTCCTTTCCCATGGTGCTGGCGGTCCCTCAGTGGAGGCAGGCACTCACCGGCGGGCACTGCACCAGCTTGTCATATGCCATCATCTGCACGGTCAGGTGCTTCATCTGGGACTTTCCCCGGGAGCGGATGAGCCGCTGCAGGACCTGGGGGGGCGCGGGGGCGGGGGGGGGGGCTGGGCCTTTGGTGCGAGGGACAGCCCCACAGGTGCACGCTCCCTCTGCCTGCAGGCTTACCTTCGGGGAGGAAACTTTGACGAACACCACGATGGGTGCCAGCGAGGTCTTGGCCAGCTGTGCAGGGTGGTTGATGGTGTCTGCATCCAGGACCACGAGCTGCAGGGACTTGGCCAGCTCGAATATGCGCTCGATCTCGCTCTGTACCTCAGCTAAGGAGGGTAGCAGCAGAGCTCAGCGGGGCTCGGCCCAGGGGCAGTGACTCTCAGAACTAGAAACCTAGCCGGGCAGAGGGCCAGGGAACTGGGGCTCTTGAAGAGGGCCAGACAGAGACGGGGCCGAGACAAGGAGCTGGGCAAGGGAAAAGGGAAGGAAAGGTTCCAGTGGGCAGATAGACAGGGCCCTCACCAATGCTGGAGCGGGCCGAGGAGCGCTCGATGATGGTCCTCTTGCCTGGGTTGTTGAGCACGGATCGCTTGGCCAGGGAGAGATCGGCCGTGACTCGGGTGATGGAAATCCTGGGACGAGGGGATCGCGGCTGGCATTCACGTCTCAGCCTGGCCTCCCCAGCTCTCACTTTCTACAGGCACAGGGTCAGGGCCGGCTCCTTACCTGCCGTCAAAGCGGTGTTTGAGGAAGTCGAAGAGAGCCTTCTGCATCATGTCTGTGACCTGGGGGGCAGGGAGGGTGCACTGATCCAGGGCCCAGGCGTGGCTGGTGTGCCTGCGTGGCCCGGGACCCTCCATGCACAGACCCGGCGAGCAGAATACTCCTCCCCCTCCCGTTGTCTCTGAGCCTTCCTGCGCCACAGGGCCAGGTATGAGTCCTCGGGGCCTTGTCTCACCTCGTAACCTTTTAAAGAGGGTCCCACCAGCACCACGGGCCGCACGGAGGGCACCACGTCGTACGGGGGCACATGCTCTGCCTGCAGAACGAACAGCTCAGGCAAACTCACGGCCCCAGCCCGCCTTCTGCTTGCTGGGGTGGGGGCAGAGTCAGAAGTTCTGGGCTCCCTCCCCTCTGTTCTATCCCTGTTAGGATGACTGTCGAGAAAGTTCCCCAGAACCAAGAGCCCTGAGTCCCCCAGCCCAGGCCCCTTCCCTGACTCACCTGCTTTTGCTTCTGCTTGGCTTTTTGGGAAAGGAAATAAAAGATTAAAGTTGGCGAAAGGAAAAGCCCCTGGGCCGTGGTGTTCCCTTCCCCAGAGGAGGCCAGCCCACGACCCAGCTCTCTCTGTGGGGAGCCCTGGCTGCCCCAGGGTGGGAGCTCAGGGGAGGATACCTAGAGATGGAGGAGGGGAGCGCCGGCTGCCAATGTCACTCAGGCTAGAAGGGTTCCCAGATCTCCTGAGAAGAGCGGGAGGACAGAGGGTGGGAGAGGGAGGGAGGGAGGGAGGAGAGTCAGAAGTGGGAGGGTGAGCAAAGGAGAAGCAGAAGCAGAGGTTTTTCTATACATTTAATAGTTGCACCGGGGCCTGGCGGGATGGCTCAGTGGTCTAAGGTCCCTGCTTGGGAAAGCTTGGGCAGCTTCAGGGACCGCGGTTCAATCCCCGGCACCACATGCTGCGCCAGTCCTGCCCTCAGGGCAGGCTGAGCCGGCCATAATAAAAATGAGTGAATAAACAAACAAAAGTTCTGAAACAAGAAAAAATAAATAAATAAAATAAAATAAAATAATTAAAAAAATAGTTGCACCAATTTCCACCCACTTTTTTGGGGTCTCCTCTGGAGCCCAGGCTGACCTGGAACTTACGGAGCAGCTGAGGCTGGCCTAGACCTGACGATTCTCCTGTCTCAGCCTCTCTGTGCCTACCACACCTCCCTCCCACCTAATTCTGTGAGACCAGAACACATGGGAAATGTGCGTGTGTCTGAAGGGCTAGGGGTCTGCAGAGCATCAGTGTGCAGGTGCTCGCTGTGTATCTGTACAGAGGTCTGGCGTGTGCTGGGAGCCCGGGCCGCGTGCCTGGGGTGGGGGGTTGCCAGGTCCCAGCCCTGCCCTCACCTGGCCTTCTGCTCCTGCTTGAGGCGGATGCTCTCTAGGCGCTGGGGGCTGGGGATGAAAGCGATATCCCCGCCCTCTTTCACTAGCCTCCCGATCCACCAGTCATTGCTGTACTTCTGGGGTGGGAGAAGAGCAGCTTCAGTATTGCAGTATTAGGGAGCAGGGAGGCCTTGAGGGGGTGGTGGGCAGCAGGTGCAGGAGGGCACCAGCTGAGCTGCGGGAGTCAGAGGCGGGCAGCAGTGCTGGCACAGGGGACTCGGAGCGCATCTCTCAGGTTTACGGAGGGAAGCTCAGGGTTGGACCAAGTCTCAGAAGCAGGGCACCCCAGGGACCCCATCTTGGGTGGTAGGATGTACAGGTGTAAGGGCAGGAGAAGAGGAATGTGGGGCCAACGTACAGACTGAGGTCTGAAAGAAGAGGCCCTGGGGTCTGGGGCTGCAGGGAGGGAACATCAGTCACCTCTTTTTTTTTTTTTTTTTTGTCTTTTTGAGACAGGGTCTCGCTATGCAGTTGAGGCTGGTCCTGAGCTCACTTTTGTAGCCCAGGCTGGTCTCGAACTCGCACCGATCCTCCTGCCTCAGCCTCCCGAGTGCTGGGATTACAGGCGTGCGCCACCACGCCTGGCTTTTTTATTTATTTATTTATTTTTAGTCACCTCTTTAATGTGCAGAAAATCTTTGGCCTCAAAGTTGACTCCAGAGCCTTGGACTGGACACTCCTCGTCCAGCACGCCACAGTAGCTGACATTGGTCCTCACAGCAAACGCCACAGGCTTGTGCTGGAGAATGTGGCCATGAGGGCGAGGTGGAGCCCCAGCAGGAGCTCCGTCCCGAGCACCCCCCCAGACATGTATTCTGCCACGTGCCAGGACGCCCTGCCCGCCTCCGCCTGCCCTTCCTGCCTGCTCCCCAGGAGCTCTACCTTGGCCCTGTCGAGCTGCTGCTGGGCCTGGCTCTCCACTTCACGCCGGGCGCTCTCCCGGTCCTCTTCCAGGGAGACGTCAGAATCCAGAGAGGGGCGGCTGGTGTAGGAGTCAGCTGAACCCTGTGACAGGAGAGAGGAGGCGACTCCTGGCCTCAGGTGTGCAACACATGAAGGAGGCACTCTCCTGGCCCCACACTGGTGTCTCTGTCACGTCCGGCTTCTGTATCTTCTGGGGGCCAGCTGGATGCTTATGCAGTTGCATGCCCCCCTAAGAGAGCACCAGTAAGGCCGAGCTGAGCTGCAGGGAAGATGGCGCCTATGTGTGCAGTCCTGGTTCTCTGTCCCAGCCCAACCCTGTTACTGCTGTACCCTTCAACAGAGCTTTCACTTCTGCTTTGATTTCTGAGGCAGGGCCACATATATAGCTCAGGCTGGCCTTGAATGCACAGCCTCAGTGCCATCATGCCCATGCCGGGGGGCAGAGCTTTTTCCTCCCTCTTCTTCCCTCTGTCGTGTCTTCTGAGGCAGAGGGAAAGGAGATATACTAAAGACAACATATTGGAAATTCCAGAAAAATGGCCTCTCTTGCTCACTCCAGCCTGCCAAGCAGCCTGGACGCTATTCCTTTCTGTGTCTGGCAAAGCATGGCAGTGAGCCAGGTGTGGTGGCACACACGTGGAACCCCAGCACTCAGGAGGCCAGGGCAGGAGGATGGCCTCATCTCTGAGATCAGTCTGGGCTGTACAGCGAGTTCAAGGCCAGCCTGAATGGCACAGTAAGACCCTGCCTCAAAACAGAACAGATGCTGGCTGGTCCCAGTGTCAGGGTACAGCCACCACCTTCCCACTTGGGTACCACCTTCCCTACCCCAGCAAGCTTCTTTCCTCAGGGTGAAGGGCCCAGAGCTGCCAATTCTTGGGTGTTACCTGCCCTTTACTCTCCTAGTCCATACTTTCTTTCCTACCACATCTGCTGGGCAAGTGGCCAGGTGCAAGCAGCAAATAAGACACAGACCAGAGAGCAAGGCAGAGCTGTCCCCAGCACAGGTGAGCCGGCTGGGCCTCCCATTCGGCCTCCATCTCCTCACCCCCTCCCCAGGCCCAAGGGACATCAGGCCCTGGAGGAAGGCCATGCTGGTGCCAGGCAACCTAGCACAAGTATGGGACCCTGGGGACCTGGGGAGGGGTTTTTTTTTTGGCAACATGAGCAAGGACAGTCTGCGTGTCCTGCCCACAGGAAGGGAGTTTGGGTGCTGGAGTGTGGAAGGGTTATTTCCCTCAATTTTTTTTTTTTTTCTTTGAGACAGGATCTCACTATGCAGTTCAGGCTGGCCTTGAGCTCACTTTTGTAGCCCAGGCTGGTCTCAAACTCCCATCGATCCTCCTGCCTCAGCCTCCCAAGCGCTGGGATTACAGGCATGCACCACCATGCCCAGCTTATTTCCCTCAGTTCTGAGGTGTCAGTGGCAGACAGAAGGTGGAGCTGACATACAAGAGCATGTGTAGGGGAAGAGACTCTGGGACATTCTTAGGCCGAGGAACATTCTCCCAAGTCCAGTGAGTATGACACAGAATGCAACAGAAGCAAGACTCTTCGTGGAGAAGGCAAGTGACACACATGCTGCCCACCACAGCCTCCTCCCCTGACCTAAGCTAATGATAAGGTCTGCAGTAGGGTGGAGGCATGGAGGGAGGGGTGTGCTGAGGTGATGTCCTTTCACTTTACGGGAGCACCTGCCTGCTTCTCTCTAGAGAACAAAATGACACATGGGTGCTTTAGGGATAAAGAAAGGCTGAGCCACAGAAAAACTTCTGCACGGAGCAAGAAGACCTTCTTCCCAGGGTTCTCTGGGTGGCCTGGGGGGGCTGGACGGGCAGAGGCAACAGGCCTGGGACCACTTGCTCAATGTCCCTCCAATGCTTCCCAGATGCCCAGCATGGCACTCCCTGTTGCCCACGCTCAGACTGGTTCAGTGATGGTCATGCCCCTGCCCAGGCCAGTCTAGATAAGCCAGTTTCTCACCCAAGGAAGGGAACAACAGACTCTCTCTCAGTCTTGAGTTGTGCCAGGAATGGAGCCCTTTCTAGGTTCCCATAGCCTCAGGGCTCACCAACCTCTTGAGGCCAGGCTGCCCTGGCAAGCATATGCCAGGGTCTCACCTCCCCTTCCCCTGCTATGCCAAACCAGCCAGCCCAGTACTTGGGTGCTGCCAGACTTGGCAGGGCGCCCTGGTGGTGCCCCCTTGCCTGGTGAGCGTGTGGGCAGGCTGCAGCTCCTCTCTTGCCTGGCACGGGGGAAGGAGAGGAGGGAGATGAGCCGGTGGATTTATTTAGAGCCTGATCTCCCTCCTACTGCTTCAGAGGGGGCCTCAGGGAGAGCAAGAGTCAGGAAAGACAGAGAAGCAGGGGAGGGAGGCTCAGGAGCCAGAGAGGGACAGGGACAGGAGGGGGAAGGGCCAGCAGGCTGCCCTCAAATCCACCTGCCTGGTGCCTTCTCACCAGGGACCAGGAGGCCCTCCCGGGGCAGTGCTACCCCATGGAGAGGCTTGTTCTCAAGCTCACCTTGGCACCCTGGGCCAGGCCAGCTGTCCCTGCCACTTTCAGAAAGAGGTGCCCACCAGGCCCTTGGAAATCATCAGCTCTTGCTGTGATCTAATTAGCCCCAGAAGCCCCTGGAAACCTGGGCCCACAGGGAGCTCAGGCCCTGAACAGGACAGCTGTCTGGCCTACAGGCCAGCGCTCATCCAGCCAAGCACAGAGGCAAACTGACCAGGGCCACTTCTGGGCCCTGCCAAGCTGTCTAGCAGTCCTCTCTCTTGGAAGCTTTCTTGGGGTTGTCTGAGGGAGAGCTGCAGCTCCAAGGGCCGAGGGGTTCCCCCCATCTTTCCAGGCATTCGCCCTCCTCTCTGAGCTCCTGGAATCACTGCCTAATGAGCTGATTTGTCTCAGTGGGTCAGGAGATAAAAGCAAAGAGGAGAATTAAATATTTATCGGTTGCCTGGTTCTCTGAGCAAAGAGCTTCCTGTCATGCCCAGGCCCTCAGCTCCAGGCCCCTCGTGCTGAGCAGCTCCGGACGCCCGCTGCTGCTCAGAGGAGCTCGGTCAGCTGCCCGCCCATGTGCGGGTGCCCAGGGCTCAGCCAGGAGAGAAACTGGGCTGGAGGGAGGGCAGGGAGGCGGACGGGGCTGTGGAAGAGTCGGGAAAAGGGAGTCAAGGGTTCAAGTTCTGGTTTTGTCTGAAGAGGCCATTGCCTGGCTCTGATGTTCTTTCAGCTCCCCAATTTGTCCTTTACTTGGGGTACAGGTCTGGAGTGTCCCCTTCCCCAGAAGTACCAGCTTCTCCCCAGCTGTTGTGTCCAGACCCCAGAAACCCAGACTGGAGGCGCACACGCCCCACGTTCTCCGCAGCCTCCAGCCCTTCCTCCCTCTGCCCCTACCCGGCCTCGGGGCCACCTGCTCGAGCCTCCCCCAGACGCACCCCTGGACCCGGTACACGGAGCCCTAACCCTGCCCTCGAGCAGCCCCTGCGCGCCCTGCCCCGCCACCGCGGCGTTTCTCAAAGTGCTCACCCGGGGAAGGGCTGCGGGGGAGGAGTTGTCGCCCCGCTCCCCACCCCCACCCCCGCGGGCACTCACCGCCTCCGAGTCCTCAAACCCGGGCACGTAGGAGTCGTCATACATGGGGAGACCGGGTGGGGGAGCGCGCCCGGCGCCGGGGCGGGAGCGGCCGGAGGAGGCAGCGGGGACCACAGCGGGCCGCGCCCGAGGCACCGGGGGCCGGAGTCTGCGGGCGGCGGGGCGCAGGGAGCCGGAGCACAGCGGCTCTGGGCGCGGATCTCCGCTCCCCGCCCCACCCCCACCCGCCAGGCCCTCCCGAGCGCACGGCTGAGGAATCCGGCGCCGGCTCCGCGGCAGCAGCGCCCGCCGGCTGGCCCTCGGCGGCGGGGGCGGCGGGAAGGTGGGCCCGCGCCGCGGGCAGGGGTGGCGGGAGGCGGCGGGCGCGGCGAGGCTGCGGGCGGGGCGGGTCCTGGCGGCGAGGGGGCGGGGCGAGAGCGCGCCAGCCGGGCACGCTCGCGACCCGGGAGCTGCTCCGCGGAGACAAAGGGCCCGCGCGGCGGCGGGGGCCGCGGGCTGGGGGGCGGGCGCGGGCGGGGCCGGGGGCGGGAGCGAGGCGGGGGCGCGGGCCCCGGGGTAGGGGGCGGGAGCGAGGCGGGGGCGGGGGCGCCTCGGAGACGGCCCCACCGCGGTGCTGCGGAGGCAGGCGCTCGGCGACCCCGGGCCAGCGCCGGGAAGGGGCCCAGCAGGTGCGGGCCCCTGACGCTGGGCTGGCGCGAGGGCAGCTTCGCCTTGCGGCGCGGAGAGGTGAGTTTCGGGGAGTTGGGGAGGCCTCGCGCACCTGTTGCACGAACAGCCTGTACCCTAGTCGGGCCAGGTTCCCTGCCAACGGTTATGTCAGACATTTCTAAAGCATCCGTGTGGCCTGGGCAGAGAACATGGGTGTTTTAGGTTAACATAACGGGAGAGGAGGAGAAACTAGGGTGGAAGTGTGTGTGTGTAAATCTAACCGAAGCTGGGACCTCTGTACACTGAAAGAGCAGCACATCTCCCTCTGCAAAAGGCCAGGGGTGGAGTCAGCAGTACCCTGCTTCTAGCCGAAGAACCATCACTCTGAACTCTTTAAGGGGACCTTGAGATGTCAGAGAGAAGCGGCCCTTATCCTGAAGAAACTTCTCCAAAGATGTAGCGCCTCTCTTCGTCTAAGCAAAATGATTGCTTTAAATTTTTAATACCCATCTGTACGCCCCAAGAGTGTGAGATACACATGGGTTTGTGCATTTTCGTCTGTGCTTTTGCTCCCAAGCTAAGCCCTTTTCTGTTCCCAGTTTCTCCCATGCTGGCTAGTTTAAAAAATCTCTTTACCATGCTGGGCCAGAGGGAAATGAAAAAGCCAGACTTGGAAAGGGTTTGATGAAATCTAGGACAATCCACTGGAGAGACCACCCACACCAACTGGCCTGGCTCTCCTGGACCACTTCTGGACCCGTTCCCGTGGCAAAAGAAAAGGGGCCTGGTCTTCAGACCGTCCTGAGTCTGCCTACTCACAGGGCTGGGTCAGTGTGGCATTGCTCAGTACCTTTCTCCGCTGAAACTGGCACAGAACTGTGTCTTTGGAAGTCCTGTGACTGCACCGAAAGTCCTCACACACTGTCTTCACACTTCTACGCCCTTTCCCAGTTCCTTGGTATTCCCTGCATCTACCGTTCTCATCTTTTCTCAATTCCTTCTTGTTCTCCAGCCTGGAGAGAAATGTGGTGGTCCTAACGATTCTCTCCCATCTCTGAACCTGCCCTCTTAGCCTCTCCTTTTGAGACTCTCCCCAGCCACAGCAGGTGTGGGGACAGTAGGTGACAGCGGACCTGCCATTGGCAGCACTTCTTCCTCACACATCTAGTGGTTCTCATCCCCTGCTGGGACAGTGTTGTCCAGGTCTGCTCCTGAGGCCTGAGTTGCCATGCCAACCACTCTCAAGAGATGGGTTTCTATTTCCTCATTCCTGGGTCCATCCCCTGGGTCCTGCAGGTGCTTCGGAAAATCCCCCTCCTCCTCCACGTCGGCGTTGTTACCCAAGGCCTCTTGCGTCTCTCACCTCGCCTACACCTGCCTACCATGCCAGTGCAGTCACATAGAAGCGCTTAACAGCAAATGCTTAAATAACGGTATCAGGGAGTTAAGAGTCCGTGGGAGCCTCTAAAACACATTCTATCCACCAGGAAGTCGGGTAGGTCCCAGTGCCTGAGCACTGAATGGGGGAAACTGAGGCCAGAGCTAGAAGCTCAGGATGCCAGCGCAGGTAGTTGTGAGGCCGACCCCAGGGCACTCGGAGACAGGTACTGCAGAAGCTTGGCACAGCCCTCTGAAACCCGCGCCACGTCTGGCTCTCCAGTCGGTTCTCCCTCCCCTCCCATCTGCCTACCCGGGAAAGCCCTGGCCAGGCCCCTTCTCACCCTTGGCCTCATCACCTCCGGTGCCCTCCCTCCCCATTCTGCAGCGTCCCCCATTGCCGGCCGTGGACTCGGAGCAGAGCTTTTCTCCCACCCATGGGGAGCCGCCCGCCCCCGCCGTTACCTCGTTCAGCAGGAAGGTTGCACTGGAGTCAGAAAAAGACATAGACCGGGCTAGCGACTGTCCCCTCCCCCGGGCCTAGGGCTCCGAGGCGGGAGTGCACCGGCCGCGGCTCTGCACACGCGCCCGCACGCCCGGCCTCGCCCCGGCCCGCCGGCGCCGCCCGCTCCCGCCCGGCTCCGGTTCCTCCCCTTTCTCCTCCCTCCTCCCCTCTCACCGCCTCCAACGGCCGCGCTCGCTGCGCCCTGCCTTCGGGCTAGCTTCTCTGCGCTTCCGCCTTTCCTTTCGCGTTCCCTGACCCATGCTTGGGTGCCTCCCCCGTTCCCCACCGCACCTCCGCCTCGCTCCCGCTTGTCCCCCGCCTCGGCCCCAGAGGGAGGCAGGGCCTCGCGTCTCCGCGGCCGCCGCAGCCCGGGCCGGACAGGGACAGACCGCAGGGACACTCCCCTCTCCCGGCGAGCTCCGTGCGCCCCGCGCCTGGCACCTGGGAGAAGTACGCGGGCCCCGCGGCGGCGGGCTCCCACCTCGGCGGGGCGAAGGACCGCGCCGGAGGGGACTCGGTGCGCTGCCGGCTCTCCGCCCACGCGGAGCTGCGGGGCCGAGACGCGCCGCGCACCTGCACTCGCCAGGGCCAACTCAGCCCAGGTCTGGCGCCGCGGAACTCAGCTCCGAGTGCACAAGGACGAGGCCAAGAGCGGCGACTCCCCGCCCGTACGGCGCCCCCGGGGCTCCCACTGGCGGCTGCGCGCCCTGCGGGTGGCCGAAGCTGCCCAGGTCCAGGCTCCGGCCAGCAGGAGGCGCTGCCCCGGCCGGGCACAGCAGGGACCCAGACCCCCACACCGGGACGAAGCTTTATGCTGACCTCCGGGATTTGTATTCCCCCCTGCGCCCTCCCCCAGGAGACCCCGACGGCACTCGTTCCCCACCCCGTGAGGCTAATTTGAGGGGTCCGCGTCCCTCATACCCGTTGGTCCTACCTCCATGCTCATCTCGGGGCGCCCCAGCCAGGACGGAGCGCGGAGTCCTGCCGCTTCTCGGCCAGTACCCCTCTCGCCCTCCCAGCACGTCAAACAGGACAAGCCCAAGTCCGGCGCGGGGCGGGGGGAGCGGGGCTGAGGTCCAGGTCGCCGCTCTCTCCGCACCTTCGGGACCGTCCAGTCTCTCACTGGCCTCCGGCGCACCCCAACGCTTAGGCTGGACCCGTCTCCAAGTGTATCGGAGAGGGCGGCTGGGGCAGGGGCGACAGGCCCTCTAGGGGATGGACTTGCGACCTGGTGACCTCGGCACCGTCTGAAACTACTTTTCCCAGCTCTTTTGAATCTACCTCCGGGGCGGGGGGCTCAATCCCTCCCTCCATTCCCAGAGAATCTTCCCCAGCTCCGTTCAGCTGACATTCAGGGAGAGCTGGATGAGGAGACTCCACCCAGTTCTGACCAGGTCCTAGGCAGGTTTGGCCTAGAAAAGGTTTCGGAGGTCGCCCTCCCCTCCCTCCGTGGTCCGGTCCGGGAGGCTGGGTCTCTCAGTGCCCACTTACCCCCAGGCTACTCAGCCTCAGCCCTTCAGAAGACACAAAGAGGTCCCGGGCGCTTATTATGTGAGTGGATGCTTTTGTGCTCTTGGGTTTTGTTTGTGCCTCTAATGGAGGGAGCACAGGCTTCGCCTTCCACTTGGCACTAAGACCTGGAGGGAGAAAGCCCCCTCCCCCTGCTGACCACGGCTAATGGACTTGCTCCTTGGGGCCTTGGGGCAGCTTGAGTTTCCCTAGGAGAAGCAATTGTCCCTGCCTCCCTGTGCCCCCTTTCTCTACTCCCCCTGCCTGAACCTACAGTCTAGAAAATATCTTCACCTTTTAAAAATAGAAATATCAATTACGTCTCCCTGAGCCTATCAGAGGGGATCCAGGTGCCTAGGGCAGTTCCACACCCACTTTGTGTCATCTGCACCCCAGCTGCGGACCACAAACCCTTCTCCATCTGCTGTGCAGACAAGAGCTGGAGCCTGGTCTCTGCCCCAGACCCTTTCCCGAGAGATGCGGGCCCCACTGTCCCCTTCTGGAAGCTAGCCCAGCTCTCTTCCTGCTCACTCAAGCTCCTCACTCTCTTCTCCAGCTCTGACATCACAGCACCCGAGCAGGACACTCCGAGCAGGACACTCCAAGAGGCCTCTCTGCCCTCCTTCCCTGGGCCATTAGGACCCTGGGCTCTAACGTTCAGCTCCCCACAGCTTCTGAGGCAGCCGTCAGCCCTTCTGCCTGGGTGCAGCTCACCTTGCCTCCTGACTCAGCTGCCCGGTGCACAGAGTGCAGGATTCAGGAGCTCGGGCAGGGCCCCAACTGGCTCTGTCCGACACTCTCAGGGCAGAGGTAGCTCTGCATCTGGAGGCTGCCCTACTGTGCACAGCTGGACTTCAGCCTCCCATGTGAGACTGCTCCAGGGGCCTGGTACTTGAGAATCTGTGTGCTTCCAGGACAGAGATCCCTACTGTGGGTCCGTTCCTTTGCGTCCACGCTACCAGGCCCAGAAAAGATGCCTAAGCCTTCTTTTCTGAGAAAATTCGGCGGAAGTAGCTCCCACAGGGAATCCCCATTGCCAACTCCAGCTATTACTCTGGGGAAGTTCCGATATCCACCTCAATCTCAGTCTTGTTTCTCTGACCTCAGCCCCTGGGCCCACTGTGTTATTTGATGCCCCGATGCACTTTCCGGCTCCAGCCCCTGATGTAGCATTTACTATAAATACGTCTGAAGAGTTTCTTGCTGACAGTGCCCAGAAAGATTGCACCCTCCTTCCCGAAACCAAGCCTCGGGAGGGCCTGGCAAGAGCACTGGCTTCCAGGGGCCCACATGGGGGCGACAGTGTGACTGCCTGGTGGACTGGGGCTTCCTCCTGTCCATGAAGGAGGTGAGGTGAGAGGGCTGAGGAGGTGCTGCACGTACCTGACACATAGTAGGTACTTATTTGTTTCAGTCTCGGATCTTATCCGTTGGCTCCATTGTATATGTTGATTCCAGTTGCACAGAAGGGATTGGAGTAGGGGTGAGGCTGGAATTTGAGCAGAACTGTAGGGCTACCCCAGGTGAAAGAAAGTCTGGAAGACAAATCCCCCAGGGAATGGACTTGGCCACTTTCTCACGCCATTAGAGGCAGAGGACTGCTCTAGCCCAGCTCCTAAGGCTTTAGGATTTCAAGCACAACATGCACGCTCAAGGGGTCAGCTAGAAACACCCACCTCCAGCACTACCGCTCCTTAGGAGGTTTGTGATGATCACAGGATGCGGGAAGGCTGGGGCTGAAGTGGGAGGGGGATGGGAGGAGAGGGCTTGGTGACCCCAGAAAGAGCTTCTGAGATCATAGGCCTATGTGGTGGGGGGCTCTTTGGGAAACTCCACGGCTAAAGCAGCCCCAAGCTTCCAAAACTTCGGGACCCAGGAAATGGGCATCCTTTAGGAGGGTCACCTGGGGAAGGCGCAGACCCCAGGCCAGAGCTGAGCAGTCAGAACAGCCAGAAGGAGCCCGAGGCGCTGTGGTCCAGGCCTTCCTCTTGGCTCTCTGGCTTACTGCGGCGGGTGGCCTCCTCCTCTCTCGCTTGGTCTCCCTGGTCCCAGCCCATCTTGGAGCCCCTGTTTTATCAGCGGAGAAGTGCTCTGGCACGGGTGGGCCTGGAGCATGAGTACCTTCTCTGGCCCCTAGCCTCCACCCATGGCTTCTCAGCCCAGGCTCTGATTGTAGGAGCTGCCATGGTTGGCTCCAGGATGGGGGCGCTGTGCCTGCTGCCTCCCGGGGAGTGCATTATTTATGAGTGCGGCTCACAGCCTGGCCCCTGGGGCCCAGCCCAGCCTCTTTCTCCGGTTTTCACTGCTGGCTGGGTTGAATGCTGGAGCCAAGAAGGGGAAATGAGGGCGAGTAGGAGCTGGGCTCAGATGAGAAGAGCAGCCAGGGCATAGAGAAAAGCCTCCCTGGAGAAGCGGGTGGGCTGGTTGGGAGCACCATTCCAGTCAGAGACAGGAAGAGTACAAACTAAGTCCAGCCTAGACGGTTTCGCAAGGCCAATGCGTGTGTGTAGAGAGGGCCCACACACTTAGTGGCAGAGTGCCCTTGGGTTTGATTCCCCAGTACCACACCAAAAGAAGGTAGAGCGCAGGACATGGTGGTGCACGACTGTGATCCCAGCGTTCGGGAGGTTGAGGCAGGACAGTCATTGCAAGTTTGGGGCCAGTCTGGGCGACCTAGTAAGTTCAAGGCCAGCCTGAACTGCATAGCAAAACTGTTTCAAAAAAGACCAAAAAAAAAAAAAAAAAAGGAAAGAAAGAAAGGAGCAGTGAGGGTGGGGAGAGAGACAGAACTGGTGGCTACCCAGGAGCTAGGCTGGAGTGGGACTGGAAGGCCCTTGATCAAGTGGCAATCCAGAGTTGGAGTTTAGGGTTCTGGCGGCGGCGGCAGCGGGGGGGTGGGGGGTGGGGGGTGTTAGCACAGTTGTTTAAGCGCCTGCGCCTTGGGCAAACCTAGTCGGGCGCAGGAGACTGCAGTTTGATCCATCCCCAGAGCTCCACGTGCCTTGCCAGACCCTCCCTTAAGGCAGCCTGAGCCAGCCTCCCATCTGCCCCCCAAAATTCCAGAAATGGAGGTTAAGGGCCAGCTAGATAGCTCAGTGGACTAAAGTGCCTGCTTAGGCAGACCCGGGGGCTGGGGTTGATCCCTAGAGTGCTGTACCAGCCCCAGAAAAAAATGAGACCGGGTGCACCTGTAATCCTAGAGCTTGAGAGGCTGAAAACAGAAGGATCACTGCAAGTCCAGTCTGTGTGGTGAGACCCTGCAGGCCCTGCATTAAATACATTTTTTAAATCAATCATCAATCGATCAATCATCTCATCTCAGACGTGGAGGCTGGACTTATGAATTGTCTGGGGCCATGACAGGAGGCTGCTGGTTCTTCCACACGGCCTGAGCTTAGTCAGCACTAGTAGGATCTGTGAGGTCATTTGGGGTGCTCAGGGCAGTGCTTCCAGGCCTCTCCTGTCAATAAGGGCCTGCACTGTGGGTGGGGTGGAGGGCATTTGGGTGTCAGGGTCCTTCCCATCTCTGGGCATCATGGACAGAAGGCCAGATTTGGAGTCTGAGGACCAGAAAGCAAGTACAGATCCAGCTATTCACTGTGAGCAAGTCAGACATTACCTGGGAAAGGTCCCTTGAGAGGGGAAGCCCAGGGCTTGCTTTTCAGGAGGTCTTTTGAGAACTCAACAGAACATTTGTGCCTCATAAAAACATAAGTGGTTCTATCAAAGTTAGTTATTCCTGGAATAGGAATATCACAAATAAGGAAACAGTGTGTAGTGGAAAGAACCCATACAGGGTCACGGCCCGGTTTCTTGGTGCCTGCCCTCTGACTGACCTGCAGAAGGGCTGGGGCGTCCCTTCCACTGTGGGGACCAAGTGACCTGCCAACAGCACAATTAGTCAACAACTGACTCTGGATTCAGACCCAGGTCTACTGAGTCCACCTCCTGGGCTCTTTCCATTGTGGTGTGTGGGCCTGACCCTCTGATCCACTGGGATCTTGCATGAACTCAGCTCTGGGGACTTCCCCTGAACTGTCCCCATAGCTGGAAGCCACAGTGATCAGTGTGTCATTCCTTTATCTTCTGTCTGGCCACACCCCTTTCTCTTTCAGGACTAAGGCTATGAGTACTTTCTTGACTTCCTCATGGGGCTGCATGAAAAATATTATCAAGCATTTAGAATATAGTTTATTTTTTATTTTTATAATTTTATCTATACATTTTTAAAAAGATTATTTTATTTTTTTTTTCTTGTTTCAGAACCTTTGTTTGTTTATTTCTTCTTTATGGCCAGCTCAGCCTGCCCTGAGGGCAGGGCTGGCGCAGCATGTGGTGCTGGGGATCGAACCGTGGTCCCTGCAGCTGCCCAAGCCCTCCCAAGCAGGCGCTTTAGACCACTGAGCCATCCCGCTGGGCCCCCTATTTTTATAATTTTATTTTATTTTGAAGAGGAAAAAAAGCATGACAGACAAAAACAAAGACAGAAACAGTGTAACATACAACAATACATATGTTATAGATTTGCAGTAAAAGAATAGCTAATGAACAATAATTGATATGGAATACAGTTTATTTTTTTAAATTTTATTATGCATTTATGTATATATGTATGTATGTATGTATGTATGTATTTATTTATTTATTTTGCAGTATCAGGGATTGAACTCAGGAACTCAACCTTGCCAGGCAAGCACTTATTATATTGAGCTACCTCCCCAGCCCTCTGGAATGCAGTTTAAAAATCAGCTTTTATAGCCGGGCATGGTGGCGGATGCCTGTAATCCCAGCGCTTGGGAGGCTGAGGCAGGAGGATTGATTTGACTTCGAGATCAGCCTTGGCTACAAAAGTGAGCTCAAGGCCAGCCCGAACTGAATAGTGAGACCCTGTCTCAAGAAGACAAAAAAAAAAAAAAAAAAAAAAAAAAATTTTATTTTAAAAAAAAAAAAAAAAAAAAAAAAAAAAAAAAAAAAAAAAAAAAAAAAAAAAAAAAAGCTTTTATTGTTATATGCAAAAACAGTACCTATATATTATGAAAAATTAGAAAATTCAAATAAGCAACCAGAGAAATCAAAACATGTTATCATCATCCAGACATGACCAAGGATTAATACTTGTGACATAATCTGGAGTTTTCTCCTCTCTCACTCATTTTTTAAAAACAGTGTGAAACATAAATCAGATAAAGTGTACAAATATTAAATATGCAGCTTGATTTACATACATTAATTTATCTACATCTGTGTAACTGTATCCAAATCAAGAATAAGACATTATCCTCATCCCATATGCTTTCCTTGGTCCTTTCCTGGTTAGTACCCAGCCTCTCCTGGGTATGATTATTTAGATTCCTATCACATTATAGATTTACATGTTCTTGAATTTCATCTAAAATGGATAGTACAGTGTGCACTTGTATTGTCTTTGTTTTGATTTCTTTTGGCAGGATCTCACTGTGTAGTTCAGGTTGGCCTTGAACATTCTATATAGCTCAGGTTGGCCTCAAATTTGCAGCAATCCTCCTGCCTCAGCCTCCCAAGTGCTGGGATTACAGGCGTGAGCCACCACGCCCGGCCCATGCCTGGTTCTAACTTTCTTCTATCTTCAAAAATTTTAACCTACAAGCTGGGCGTGGTGGCTCACGCCTGTAATCCCAGAACTCGGGAGGCTGAGGCAGGAGGATTGGTGCGAGTTCGAGACCAGCCTGGGCTACAAAGTGAGCTCAAGGTCAGCCTCAACTGCATAGCAAGACCCTGTCTCAAAAAGACCAAAAAAAAAAAAATTTTTTTTTTAACCTACAAAAAACTGAGAAGAATGCATCGCCTTTCACCTGGACTCACTGGGCGCCAGCATCCCACATTTGCTTATCTCTTGGTAGGTGTGTGATTTTGATGAAACATGGGAGAATCAGCTTCAGGCCCAGTCACTTTGCCCTGTGGTTACCAGGTGAGTTTACACAGATGTTCCCATACAAGCACAAGACAGTTGGGAAACTGAACCGCATGCATAATGATCTACTTGAGGTTTTCCCAACTGGCTCCCTAGCATTTTTAAAATCTGGGATCTGATCAAATCTCATGCATTCTATCTAGTTATACGTTATGAGTTTAATTAAAACTATTAATTTGCCTTTTTTTTTTCTTCCGTAACATTGGTATTTTTTTTAATTTTATTTATTATTTTTATTCTTGTTTCAGAACTTCTGTTTGTTTATTCACTCATTTTTATGGCCAGCTCAGCCCACCCCGAGGGCAGGGCTGGTGTAGCATGTGGTGCCGGGGATCGAACCGCAGTCCCTGAAGCCACCCAAGCTTCCCCAAGCAGGCACTTTAGACCCCTGAGCCATCCCGCCGGGCCCCTGTACATTGGTATTTTTATATGTTAGCTTGGGCCTTCCATCTTGTTTTCAGACCCCATTTTCTTAATTTTATCTACACTAAGCTCTGGAAAACTATGTGTGTGTGCGTGTGCGTGTGCGTGTGCGTGTGTGTGTCTTTTTGAGACAGGGGTTCTTTCTGAAGTTCAGGCTGTCCTTGAGCTCATCATGTAGCCCAGGCTGGTCTCAAGCACAGTGAGCTTCCTACCTCAGCCGCCCAAGTGCTGGGATTCCAGGTGTGCATCACCACTCCCAGATAGATGTGTGCGTGGATGAATACGGGGTCCTGTGCATGCGGGGCAAGTGCTTGGCCCCTGGGCTACATCCCCAGCATGGATAGTTTTGGAGCATGCTGGCCCCTCGCCTCAAAAATGTCCCTCAACATGTCTCACTGTGCTTAGATTCAGGTTGAACATGTCTGTTAGAATCCTGGCTATGAGACGTCACACCTTTCCTGTTCATCTCTTCAGGGGCACATGACATCGGATTGTCCTGGCTTGGGTGTTGTTAAATTTGTTCCCTTGGGGCTTCTGGAACATTTTGCTTAACCAGAGGGATGCTATCTTCAGCAGGAGGAGGAGGGGGAGCGAGAGAGGGAGACAGGAAAGGCTGAAGTTCGGGCTGAGACTGTGGGGTGTGGTAGCTGCTCCCTGTCTGGAGGGGGCAGGCATTGGCTCCAGTGGGGGCCAACCCTAGCAGTGTCCATGCTGCTCCTCTGCGAGGCTGAGACTGAGGGCTTAGATCCACCTGGATCACAACAAACTCCAAAGAGGCCTTG
Source organism: Myocastor coypus (assembly GCA_004027025.1). Classification (NCBI taxonomy): domain Eukaryota; kingdom Metazoa; phylum Chordata; class Mammalia; order Rodentia; family Myocastoridae; genus Myocastor; species Myocastor coypus. Next base: position 34,141 of record PVJA010005436.1, read on the forward strand.
CCTTAAGTGCTTAGCCCCAAATGTGCTATGTGCCCACGTGGGAGGAGACATCCTGTCTCGCTTCGAGAAGAAGAGCTAGCTGGAAAAGAATCAGCTGGAAAACTAGAGATCGAAACAGCCAGCTCCGGGGCTGGGGAGATAGCTCTGCGGTCCAAGGGCCTGTCTGGCAAGTGCAAGGACTAGGCTTTGATCCTGACTACTGCATGCTGTGCCAGCCCCGGAACCCTGGCATGCGGTGTTGGTCACCGAAATTGGGCATGGTGGCTCATACCTGTGATCCCAGAGCTGGGGAGGCTAACACAGGAGGATCACGGCAAGTCCGAGCTGTGTAGGGAGACCTTGTACCAAGTAAATAATAAATAAAGGACTAAAAAAAAAAAAAAAAAAAAAAAAAAGACAGCCTTACTTAGCTCTCCTGCCTTGTCCTTCCTACTGAGCTCCATGCAGACCATTTTTGTTCTTTTTATTTTAGGACAGGATCTCACTAAGTTGCCCAGGCTTGGCTCTAAACAAATGAAACAAATCAAAGCACCCCCCCCCCAAAAAAAAGGAAAGAGATAAACATACACAATCAAATATTATTTGGATCTGGAATAGGGGGAAATTGCATGTCATTTGCCACGATGTGCTGATCAACCTAGAGGATGTTCTGGTGACAGAAATAAGCCAGGCACAGAAAGCCACAGCACTTGCTTCTGTGTGTGGCCTCTGAAGAAGCCGAGACGAGCGGTAGAGTACTGGTCGCCAGTGGGAGGGCTGGGTTGGGATGTTCGTTACAGGATGCCAAACATCTGTTGGATAAGAGACGTCCAAGAGATTTATTGGGCTATTTTCTATGCCAGCATTCTTTTTAAATTTTTTTTTCTTTTTAAGACAGGGTTCACTGTGTAGTCCAGACCAGCCTTGAGTTCACTAGGTAGCCCTTACTCACCTTGAACTGATGCTGATGGCAATCCTGCCTCAGCCTCCCACGTTCTGGGATCACAGGCATGTGCTGTCATGCCTGGCTAAATTATGTATATTTCATACTTCAAGCCATGTTGTACAGAATATATGTGTGTGTGTGTGTGTGTGTGTGTATATATATATATATATATATATATATATATATATATATATATATTTTTTTTTTTTTTTTTTTTTTTGCCAATTAAAACAACAAATGGGGCCACGAGATAGCTCCGTGGCACAAGTGCCTGCCTGGCAAGTGCAAGGTCATGAGTTGGAACTCTAGTCCTGCCCCCCAAAAATAAAAATAAAAGATAAGTGCCGGGGAGATAACTCAGTGGTCTAAGTGCCTGCCTGGCAAGCACAAAGACCCAGTTTTTTTTTTTTTTTTTTTTTTTTTTTGGTGGGACTGGGGTTCCAACTCACAACCTTGTACTTGCCAGGCAGGCACTTGTGCCACGGACCTATCTCCCCAGCCCCTGGACCCAGGTTTGATGCCTAGTACCGAATGCTGTGCTAGCCCTGGAACCCCTGGTGAGCTGCTCTGGTCACCACAACTGGGTGGTGGCACACGCCTGTAATCCCAGCACTGGGGAAGCTGAGACAGGTAAAGTCTGAACTGTGAAGCAAGACCCTGTACTAAATAAATAAGATTTAAAAAAAAGAAAAGAAAACAAAAGTTGCAATGATCCCTTATAGCATGCAAATAGCATCATTTCCAAATTCACCTAAAAAGAACTTGGAGTGCAGCACCGCATCGTGGACCTACAGTCCCAGTGATGTGGGAAGCGGAAGCAGGGGATCCCGAGTTGACAGCCAGACCCTCTCCTAACGTGGGTGGCTCAGGGATTTAGCAAGCCTCTGTGCCGAAATAAAATGGAAATAGAATAGGGATATGGCTCAGTTTGAAGGACCTGGCTCAAACCTCGGCACGAAACAAAGGGCGCAGGGGCGCAGCCCTTGCCTAGCAGGCTCCAGGCCCCGGATTCCATTCCCAGCACTGAAAGAAAGGCTCTGCCTAATGCCTTCAGATTTCCCCATTGTAAGAAGGCTGGGCTGGGGAAATAGCTCAGTGGCATAAGTGCCTGCCTGGCAAGCGCCAGGTCTTGAGTTCAATCCCCAGTACCACATACACGCACAGTGACGCTAACTTAAGACGGGCTTGGGAGAGACTTCAGAAGCCCTTGAGGTGAAGTGGGATTTGGAGCAGGGCCTAGCTGGTGAGTAATGGCTGGGCGAGCCTGTGGTGAGCAGACCAGATGGCCACCAGGGCCCCTGGCATCCCATTACCTCTGCCTTGCCCATAGGCCAGCCTGAGAAGCTTCCGGTCCACAGAATGCAGCAGGAGGGAAGGTCGTCCCTGGATAGCCTCCCGGAGGCTGCCTTCTGTACTGCTAGCAGACTCTCCCTGGTGTGGAGGAGCAAAACCCTCCCACTCCCCCAGGGGCCTGGCCCAGGGGCCTGGCCACAGTCCGCAGCCTACTAGGGTTTCCCCAAGTCGCTAAATTGCCCAGGCCAGGCCTCAAATTGTTGTAGTTGTTCTTTTGAGACAGTCTCACTGTGTAGCTCATGGTCGCCTTGAACTCACAGTGATTCTCCTGCCTCAGCCTCCTGACTGTGGGGATTGCAGGGGTACACGCTACCATGCCTGGTACAAATTGCTATGCTGGGGAGTCCATGAGGCAGAGAACCAAATCCTGTCAGTGACAACGGAGCTTGGATTCTGACCTTTCCCCATTCTGGTCACTTTAGAAGGCTGGGCCCCTGAGTAACCCCAAAGCAGAGCACCTGGGTAAGCCACACTAGACTCCTGATTGGCAGAAACTCCAAAATAATGAATGCGTGTGGTTTTTTGTTTTGGTTTGTTTTTGGTACTAGGGATGGAACTCGGGACCTTGTGCTTGCCAGGCAGGCACTTATGCTCTTGAGCTATTCCCCCAGCCCAAGCAGGTATGGTTTTAAGCTACTAATTCATGATAATTTGGTTCTGGGGAAGAGACGACTCATACGCTAATTTAATAAAAACAGCCTTACCTCCCCGTGTCATCATAATCTCTCTGTACTAAGAAAGAAACTGCGGCCAGTGTGACAGCCAGCCTCTTGGTGGCAAAACTAGAGGCAGACTGTAACCAATGTGACCAGAGAAGACATTTATTGGGGAGATAGTACTCCCAGAATTGACAGGGAGGCCAGAGCACCTGACCTTAGAGCCAGGCAGGGACAGAGGGGATTAGGGAGCTGGGATGATGGGAAGGTGGTTGGCAGCAGAATGAATTCAGTGTGTGTGTGTGTGTGTGTGTGTGTGCGCGCGCGCGCGCGCGCACACACACACATACAGGTTCTCTCTACAGCAGAGTGCATTCTTTGAGGTTTTGTTTATTTGTTTTTGTTTTCTTGTCTTTTTGAGACAGGGTCTCGCTATGCAGTTCAGGCAGGCCTTGAGCTCACTTCATATCCCAGGCTGGCCTTGAACTCGCAGTGATCCTCCTGCCTCAGCCTCCTGAGTGCTGGGGTTACAGACCCATGCTGCCACGCCCAGCTAGCAGTGAATTCTAAACTGCCCTACCTTCTTCATATCTGCAGCTCTGGCCTCAAAGCTTCCCCGAGCTTGGGTGAGGTCTGCATGCTCTGGTGACTGGGTCATTTGCAGTAGACACTCAGAAATGGTTTACTTCACTCAGAAGTAACAGGTGATTCTAGAATTGCCCAAAGACTAGCTGGACAGCTAACTTAGCCCTTGAAGACTCAGATCCAGATGCAGCCTTTTTCCTAAGGAGTTGACATTCTCCATGCTCCCCGAGTCTCCAGCACTTCCCATACTGCCCTGAAGCTTGTGAGCTTTTCTTTTCTTTTTTTTCTTCTCTTTTCTCTTTTCTTTTCCTTGGTCTCTGTCTCTCTCTCTGTCTCTCTGTCTCTCTGTCTCCCTCTGTCTCTGTCTCTTTGTCTCTGTCTCTTTGTCTCTGTCTCTGTCTGTCTCTGTCTCTGTCTGTCTCCCCCCCCTCTCTCTTTCTGTTATGGCTGGCTCAGCTTGCCCTGGGGGTGGCGCTCCAACCGCCCCTGAGGTTGCCTAAGTTTGCCTAAGCAGGCGCTTTAGACCGCTGAGCAGTCTCACCGGCCCACTGTGAGCTTCTAAATGAGCCAATCGCTGTGGGCAGCAGTGCCAGAAGTCTGCCACCAGAGGGCACAGGAGGCCTGTAAACTTCCTAGGGGGCTTGTGGGGGAAAGGATCTGCGAATAGGGTGGTGGGGAAGGGAAGGAAGTCCCCCTGAGTGGGGCTCCTAGGCTGGGTTCTGGGCGTGCAGAGAAAGACGAGGCTTGCTGGGGACTTCGAGGGGCTTCTGTGGTTCCAGCGGCTCCGGCTGTGCTCCTCACCCTGCTCTTTGAGATCCTGGGAGGACTTTGACCTCTTCTTTTTATGGCATCAATTCTCCTCCTGCGAATGCTCCCCGCACTGTCAATCCCTGCGCACTGGAGTACAGGGCAGGGCGGGGGTGTGCCTCTGGCCCCGCCAGGGGCTGGGGTGAGGTGGGCCATAGTTTTCCAGAGTGGAGCTGCCCATGGCAGCGGGTTGGAAGCAGGCGGAAGGTGGCTTCTTTTCAGGGCTAGCACTTCCGGTGCCTTGCAAGTAGCAAGCACTCAGTAAATATTTGTCACTTGTCAGTAATTATTTGATATGCCTATGCAGAGGGGACCAAGCAGGGCACTCCAGCCTAGCAATATCTGAGCCCGGCTGCTTCCCAACGGCCTCTGACACTGTCCTTGCCACGCCACTGTTCTTCCTGCCTGGCCCACTAAAACCCCCGTGATGCCACAATGTATTCTCCACCCAGCAGCCAGCACGATCTTTTAAAACCCTAAATCAGATGGTGCCACTCCCGAGTTTAACACTTTCTGAAGGCTGCTCCTCACACTCTGAATGAAACCCAGATCCTGTCCCGGCCTGCGAGCTTCTGCGCTGGCTAGGGCCCGGTCCTTCTCTCCCACCGACCGACCTCACCGCCTGCCTGCCGTCTCTGGGTTCTCCGACGTTCCGTTGATTGAGTTGATTGAGCTAGCTATGGCCTGCGGGCGTTTGCGTCAACCGTCTCTCTGCCTGGAAGGTTCTTTCCCCGGGTTCCTTGCATGGATGCCTCCTTGCCATTCAGGTCTCCAGGAAAATGTCACTTCCCCAGCTAAGTCACTCCAGGCAGCCCAACCTGGCTTCTCCATCTGTGACCTCCAGTTCCCCTCCAGTGCAATGGACACCATCGTGCCTACCACCATCAAGTGTCTTCTCTAGTTGTCTTTAGAAGGCAAACACCAAGAGAACAGGGCTTCTTTTGCTGAATTTAACTACTATGTCCTCAGCATCTTATTTTTTAAAAATTTAAAAATCATTTATGTATGTGTGTACGTATGTATGTATGTATTTGGTACAGGGTCTTGCTAAGTGGCCTGGACTCACAGTGATCCTCCTGTCTCAGCTTCCGCAGCCCTGGGATTACAGGCACGCGCCACCACACCTGGTTGGGGTGGTTGGCACGGCGGGCCTGGAGTTCTGAGGCTAGCACAGCATGCCACACTGGGGATTGAACGTGCGTGGGTCCTCGCACTTGCCAGACAGGCACTTAGACTGCCTCCTTGGCATTTTATTAACAATAAAATAGCAGGCACTCAGATGTTTGTGGACCGCATGACTGATGGCAGAGCCCGAGGAGCCTGAGGAGATAGGAATGCATCCCCCCACCCCAGTCATTCCATTCCCAAGGAGTGGGCGGTTATGGCGTGGCATTGCCTAAGGCTTATCCTAACCCTGGGCCCTAGAGGGAGCAGAGAGATGGAATGGCCATTAGTGGCACCAGTCATGTTAGGGATGGGACCATGGGCAGGACAGAGCTGTTGGACTGAGTGAATGTGGGCTCGTTTACATATTTAAAATTTTTTTTGTGTGTGTGGTGCTAGGAATTAAATCTAATATGTGGTCAGCCAGCACACTAGCACTGGGCTACAGACCCAGTCCCTCCCCATCTTTAGTACTTTTGGAAAATAGAATTGCAGAAATCTGATCTTTCAGACAAGGAAAATCAGACAATGACTTCTTGCATTGTCAAAGAAAGTTGTAGGGGAGTAGCTGGCTAGGAAATATGAAGTTCCTTCTTTCTCCCGAGCAAGCTGAGAGAAGATCCAGGCACTTTCAGCGTTGTGTGCTCATGGAGTGTCGTCCAGACATGAACTTGACCTTACCTGGAGTACATGCTTCAAGGAGGGATTTCCTGAGGCTGAGAGGCTGAGAATACACCCCTTGTCCTGCACAGTGATGCGTGGCTGCCATCCCAGCTATCTGGGAGGCTGACGTGGGAGGACAACCACTTGGAGGGGAGCCCAGGAATTTTAGTGAGACTGTTTTATTTTGCTTTGTTTTTGCGGTCAGATGTCACTATGTAGTTCTTGAACTCGCGATGTAGCCCATGGTGGCCTGGAACTCCGGTGAGCATTCTCCTGCCTCAGCCTCCCAAGTGCTGGGATTACAGGTATATGCTACCATGCTTGGCTTGAAACTGTTTTAAATTTTTTAAAAAAGAGTTGGGGTTGTAGCTCTATGCTCCCTGGGTTCAATCCTCAATAAATAAAAATAAAGATCAGTAGTCTTGTGACTATGATCTGTGTTATAAAAACCTAAGAGGTCCTTGAGACTAAGCCCAACTCGGAGAGATGGAGGCAGCGGCTTCTCACTCCCTCTCCTCATCCTTCCCTTGGTAAGGGTTAAAACTTCCCAGTTAATTCCTGATTGACTGGGGGCGGGGGAGTTTTCCATTCTGTAATAAAGAGGCCCTTTCCAAATATTCTGTGTACTGCAGTGGTTTTGAAACTGGGCTCAGCAGGGCTAGGGTTCTATAGTGTAGATCCAGGGGTTCTGCCATGAAGACAGAATGACCAGCATGCTCCAGTTCAAAGAAAACAAACAGATAGGATTGTCTCCACTGTAAGGTTCTTCCATATTATTTTTAAAAACTTTTGGTGCCTGCTAGACTCTATTTGATCTGCCATAGTAGAAATTTATGAGTTTAATGGTTTTACTATTTTATTTTTTCTGGTACTGGGGATTGAGCTCAGGACCCTGTGCTAACCAGGCAAGTGCTTATTCCACTGAGCTATCTCCTGGCCCCCTTCTTTTCTTTTTGAGACAGAGTCTATAGCCCAGGCTGGCTTTCAACTTGCAGTAATCCTGCTTCAGCCTCCAGCTGTTGGGGTTACTGAGATGTACTCACTTAGTCTATTAATACTTGATCATATTCTGATTAGGTATTCTATTCATTTGAAACTTTATTTATTTATGTTATGGGCGGCTCAGCCTGCCCTGGGGGTGGGGCTGGCACAGCATGTGGTGCTGGGGATCGAACCTGGAACCTTGGTCCCTGTGGTTGCCTAAGCTTGCCTTAGGCGCTTTAGACCATAGAGCTATCTCTTCGGCACTGGGGTTCTATTCACTTGGAGGTCTCAGGTAAGTTGGAGAACAAAGCTTAGAAACTCCATATTTCCTATCCAGCTACTCCCCTGCAACTTTCTTTTCTTTTTTTTCTTTTCCAGTATTGGGGATTGAACTCAGGACCTTGCACTTGCCAGGCAGGTGCTTATACTGCTGAGCTATC